>MNCI01026786.1:84578-95345 GCA_015680685.1 Gnetum montanum
GACCGCGTAGACTAGGCAATTGAACAAAATAGGAACTCTCAACAACTCACAGTACTTGGAAAAGTTGGCTGAATCTCTTTAAGATAAGTCATTTGTAGTTTACACAGAATGCAATCGTTTCATTTTTCACAACCGCATACCGCAACAGCACACACACATACTCACATTAACTACTGAGTCTATTTGGAGGTATTTGGGCCTTGGTGTTGCCAGAGACCAGCAAGCACCTAAATCCTGTTCGAGGACACTTGTTGGCAGTTGCGTCCCAAACGGTCGTCAACAGGTATATATGCACATTTTTACCAAGGGTAAACTGTCATTTTCAAGAGTGAAAACAAGAAGTTACTAAGTGTAGCATGGTTAGAGAGAGAAGTGGAAGCCAGAGTGTAGTAGCTGATAATGACATGTCGAAGTGAATGTCAGCACCCTAGCCTGGCCAACATGGATGAGGGAGAGTGAGCACTAAGACGTTTACCCCCTTGCATAGTTTGTTTTTGTATTTCACATTTTCTTTTACCTTGCATTGGGGTTTAGGGTTTGGGGCATCTTGCCTTGGCAAGAATCATTGCTATCATGGTTGCCATGGCTGTGTGGTAGGATGGGAGAAAATGCATGCATCGGAGGAAGGATCTTACTTTGTGCATTTTTTCTTTTTGTGTTTGCTACGTGGCGATGTGTGGGCATGGGGTTTTACATTTTGGATTTGTTTCAGGTGATGTAGCTACGATTTTTTTTAAAATTATTTGCCTTTATTTGGAGGGCTGTAGTGCATGGGAATGGGGAAAAGGGAAAAAATGGTGGTTTTGTAGCCATAGCTAGGGTGGGAATGGCCTAGGAGCAAGGGGTCATGGGACCCCCCTCATCTCCCTCTCTTTTTTTGTTTCTACTTTTGGGTGCATGGGATGGGCAATGGTGGAGTGAGAGTGCATTCAAGTTTTGTCCCATAATTTTTTTGAGCGACAAGGTAGAAGGCGAGGGTGAGTTTTTAACTATTGTAGCTTAAGGGGGTCACGGTTGATGGGTGGGATGTTGCCACTATTTATTTCTACAATGTGGGGGGTGATGCAGGGTGAGGGCAAGGAGAGGGCTAGATGTCATAGGAGTAGGGGAGGCATGAAGGGAGGCCATGGTGTAAGGGTGAGGGTTTTTGGCTTGCAAGAAGTCCATTTTTGTAGTGCACATGAGGGTGAAGGTTGTAGGGAACATGGGACACAATGGGACAAGCACACCCCATGATGTGATGGGGTTGGAAAGTGTGATGCACCTGAGAGTGGAAAAGCAGCCACGAGAGCAATGGCCACAACTTATAGTTGTAGGCCATGAGTGGTGTAGATAGCTTTGGAGGAAGTTAGTTTTTTTTTGCAACATTTTTGGAGTTTTTATGCATTTTAATGTTTTTAATGCATAAGAAAGCTAAACAAGTGAAAGTGCATAAGTGAAGAGAAAAAATGCACAATGAAGTAAATAATGTAAAATGTGAGCAATCATGCCAAATGTAAATGCACAAGTGAAACACAAGCGAGGCATGCAAAGATTAAGGGCAAGTAGGCACCTAGCACTTGTTGGACTAAGGGGATGCCTTAGTCATATAATTGCTTCCTAACCCAATGTGGGTTTGGGGGTGCATAGGGCCTAGGCAGCACAAGGCAATATTCACTGAAAACACCACAAAATTTTGGCCTAGAACTTTCAGACAAGATTCAAGCTAAGTCATGCAGCTACCCAAGCATGAATACAACATGACCAAACTTGGAGGCCTCCGAAACAACCCCCGATGGTTCACAATTCAACAGGCAAGGTCCCCTCGGGGCCCACAACCAATTGCACCAACTTCTGGCATCTAGAATCAAAAGTTTCAGGCTGAAAATGCTTGGTTTTGGCTAAGTACACTTTGGTTATGCTGTGGCTTACGCTGCATAGTGTAAGGATTAGCGTAACCAACTTTTGGAGCCCAAAAATTGAGTCAAAATAGGTTGAAATTGAGCACAAGGACCCTCCATGACCTTCACAAAGGCCCCCAGCAGCTCCCAGCCTCCAGAAAATTAAAATTTGGGCCTTAAATGAGGTATTTTCAGTTGATTACGCTAGAGCTACATTTTTATACGCTGCACAACATATGAACAACGTGACCAAGCTAAAATAGCCTAATTTAGGCATCTCAAGGAAAAATTTTGATATGGATTCGACTCCCAGGGATTGGGCAATAGTTGTGTATGATCAGAAGCTCTAGAAACTCAAAGATTGGTCCTCAAATGATGAATTCTTTAGTTCATACGCTGCACTTACATTGCACAGCGTAACCAAGAAAAAATAGGGTAAAACAAGCAGTTTTAGGTAGCATCTTTGACACCAGAGCAACCCACAGGGACCAGCAATACTTGTACTTGTTCATAGGCTTCAAAAACTCCAAAGTTGGGTCTTAAATGTGCCATTTTGACTTGATTACGCTGGGGTTACTTTTTCATACGCTGCACAGCGTATGAACAGAGTAACCACACAAAACAGGCCCAAACCTACATCAAAATGAGTCAAAAGATAGCATCTGGAGCACCCTAGAGGACAAGAAGCACTCGAGCATCAAGAAATAGGCATCAGTGTACAGAACCCAGCTTCAGAGATCGCAGTTTCACTTGGTCACGTTGAGGCTTACGCTAGCCAGCGTAACCAACCCAAAGTGATCTAAAACCGCATTAAATCCAAGGTAAAATCGGCTCAAATTTGACCTACAGAGCCCTCCAGACATCGGACATGCAGATTTACCTTTAGAACAGGCTTCATAGGTAAAAATTAGGTTCAAAATGCACTGTTTTTGTTGCACACGCTGAGCAACGTATGGCAGCGTATGGAGCAACGTATGATACAACATGTGCACTTGTGATGTTGAATTCCCATACGCTGGATGTTGGACACCGACACCGAGACAGGCCAGAGCCTTCCAGGACATGCTAATGAAGTAAACAACACACTAGAGCATAGATCTAGAGGCCAAAGACACAATTCTTTTGTAAATTTCAAATTGTTTCAGCGTGCCAAGTTCATACGCTGTGGGTTTCATACACCAGCGTAAAAGTTGGTCATGCTAGATGCTGTACATTGTAACATTTCGTGCATCCGGTCAACGCACACACCTATCACCCGATCTAAATTTTTCACACCCCGCAGCCACTGATGTTCTCCCATATCCGAATCTCACACCCAAAATCATATAAATCTCCCATTTTTCCACTAGATTGGGGTTTGAAAATTTGAATCTCACACACTTAGGAAATTTGGGCATCAATCCCATACACTGGGCTTCATATAGACTTGGATGCTGTACACCTGCAATCCAAAACCTGCATCTTCCTAGCATCCGTTCTCAGCCATCGAGGCTAAATGTCCACCTTACGACCAATCTGCAACTGCGTTCTAACTGGTGCACATTGTAATTGTTTACAGTTTCCATTATTGGCTAGATTCTTGTGGTTTACATTATTTTTCTTGTTCACATTTTTCCTGTTTTCATTATTTAAACAGTTTACATTCATTTTCATTTGTTTATGTTTAGTTTTGCATTTGTTTACGTATAACCCAATGCATTGCAACTGCGTACGTTCTAGGAAGTCCTCGTTTGATTCGTGTGTAGACCATTCAAGGCACTCTGTCTTCATTAATTTCCAGCTTGCCTTAGGCAAAGGTAGGGTTTGACTATTTCATCCGTAGATCTCTCGGCGTCCATTCATTCTAGCCTCTTTCCAACGATTTCAGACGTTACAATAAATTGATGCTAGAAGGAGGGCCATTTCTCTGTTAAATCCGCCTCTTAGCATCCTAGATCCAGCGTTCACATGTTGCTGTGATTGCTAGCATTCCTACACTGCCTTGTTCCCAGTGTTCAAGTGCTGTTTCTTGCTGATAAATCCTATTTTCCAGTCCAAATGCTGTTTCAGAGTTTTCCAGGCACATTCTTGCTTAAATCACAGCGTCTGTTCATTCCAGCCTCTCACTAACGATTTCAGATGGTACAGTAAATTGGCGCTAGAAGAAGGGCCATTTCTCTGTTAAATTCGCCTCTTAGAATCCCAGATCCAGCGTTCACATGCTGCTGTGATTGCTAGCGTTCCTACACTGCCTTTTTTCCAGTGTTCAGGTGTTGTTTCTTACTAATAAATCCTATTTTCCAGTCTAGACGCTATTTCAGAGTTTTCCAAGCACATTCTTGCTTAAATCACAGCATCCTACACCTTCCTCTCTTAGATCTAGATGCTGCCCATAGCATCTTGCACTCTCTATCAGTTTTAGACATTGTTTACAGCGTCCCTCATCCTTATCTATCTTTTCTGATGCTATTCACAACATCTAGATCTAAGTTTTCTTCTTACATGCTACGTCCAGCACTTAGTTTTCTCACCCAAACGTCCCATCTAGTGTCCAGACGTTGTTCTACAGGTCAGACACTGCACCATCATTCATTTATGTTTCAACATTTCTGTTTATATGCCAGACGCTGTATTACACCACTCCTTTGGTGTTCACACCCTGTTTTTCTTAACATTAGCACCATACATTGCTCCTCACCCTACCTTATATGTTGTGCACATTAATCATATGTTGTACCTCTTGAAACTCCTTGTATGCTACTTCTAGTGTTCATACGCTACAGTATATTTTTATACACTGCATTCCTTTGTACACTGTTCAACACTTGACCATATTTTCTCTCTCTCACACTTAGCCATTTATTTTCTTTCTCTTACGCTGTTACATCTAGATAGTTTGACAATGAACCTTGTGCATACCAACACCACCGTCATGCCCGTTATCGACATCGCTACCACAATCACGGGTCCTGTCACTGCCACTGAGTCCATAGTTGCCCTTGGCAAGATGAATCCTCAGGGGCCATCTTGCTAGTCACTGAGACTGCAAGGTAGGGATCCCACGTTCACCATCCTAACTCCCAAACAATATAACTTTATTTGCATTAAAATCCAGGCTAAACTGGCCATTGACAAAAATGAACTAGAAGCAAAGAGACACTATGAGCTAATTCACAAAAGAGGTCATGAATTCATTCCCATTGCCTATGATGTCATCCCACTCACTGAATCCCACCATGAACTCGTATCACAACTCCTCATGGCAAGGAACCAAACCTCATGTCAACTTGTTGTAGAATCTCAAAATGGAGATGAGGAAGACAATTTCATGGCTCAATCTAAACATGGGGATTCGTACCATATTCTCAGTTTGCATCTCCTATAATTCACGAATAGTGGAGATGGGGTTGTAAGTATGCGAACTGAGAAATATTCTCAGTTCGCATCTCCTACAATTCACGAATACTGATACTCAATTCAATGTACCCATCTCCACTATTCCTCCAGTCACCATGTTATCCCCTCTCCTACAAGTACAACCCCAACAACCCCCCTCTCAAACTAATGTAGGAGTGACTTTCCCATCCCAAGTAATTGGGATGCCATCTGTGATACCTGCTTCTACATCTAGTCACTATATACCACTAGTGCAAATCCAAGGAACACCCTTCACCACTTTGACTCAACAAGTTCAAGGCATTCCCTCATAAATCACAACTGGATAGTGGGCCATGACTGGCATGCAACTGCATTAACCTGCTCATTATAGCATACCACCTGCTACAATTCCATCCATGAACGTCCCTCAAGTACAACCATCAATAACTCAACAATCATCATTCCTAGAAATCGTACAATAGTCTAATTTGTATAGCACTTAAACTAACCAACCTACTGCTCCACCAAGTGCCCAAGAATGGGCCGAAGCCAAAAAGATGATGCAAGAGCTCACTGATGAGTTAAAGCACCTCAAAACGGTTAACAATGAGGAGCTTAAGGTATTAGACTTTTACCAAGACGATCCTATTAGCTCTTCGGTCCCACCACTAACCTTACCCAAAGGAGTTTCTTTGCCTCAATTAACTAAATACAATGGGGAAGGAGATCCCAATGCCCATCTAGTCACATTTAGACTAGAATGCCTGTTGCTTCAGGCCTGGCCCCATGCAATCTTGCATGTGTTCGCCATGTCCCTCATTGGTAGAGCATTAGACTGGTATCGAGCCTTGTCTCGTAACTCCATATCCTCTTTGGAGGATCTCTTACACCAGTTTGTTACTAGGTTTAAATACAACCTGAAACCTGAATCAACCTTGGACAGTCTGATACAGGTAAAACAAGCATCGCTTGAACCTGTACAAAAATTCATCCAAAGATGGAGTGCCACACTTTACAAACTTCATGAGCCAATCCTAGAAACATACCTTCTTACAATTCTTAAGGGAGCAGTGAACGATTTTGTCAAATCAAAACTGTACTATCTAAATGCGCACACTCTAAGCCAAGCTTTTGTACAGATTAAAAACATAGAAGAGGCAGCCCAAAATAGCCATGACCCTGCTTACTTAGCCTTTAAAAATCAACACACTAAAAAAGATAAAGAAAAGGGTAAAGCAACAGTAGCAGTAGTAGTGGAGACTCAACCTACCAATGTGGGATAGCAAGGTAGACCACCTACTGCTCCCGTTAACTATGAGAGAACTGCTCTTGCACACACACCTGAACCATCTACCACATAAGCCACTAACACGGGTCATGCTTGTGCATTTGAGAGGAAAGACCCTGCTCAATACACACTGCTCCCCATGAAGCCTTCCCAGTTGTTAGATCAAATTTTGAAGGCTAGGGCCATTAAACACAAACAACTATCTCCAGCAGTAGCCCAAAAACATGACTGATTCTGTGAATTGGTCAAAAACCCAAGCTTGGCAACACCAAATGAGCCTCCTGTTCCAAGAAGCTTTAGACTAGATTGATTTTGTAAGTACCATCAACGGAATGGGCATGGTACTAATTATTGTTTCACCCTCAAACAAGACATACAATGTATGATTGATAGGGGTGAAATAACATTTGATGATGCCAACCCTATTAAACCGCAGAATCAATCTATGGTCGTGTACAAAGATCCCCTTAATACCAAGGAAGCTCCTTACGTTGTTAACACGATCCATGTTGGAAATGAGTAAGAAATTTCCAGAAAACCTTTCATTATTTGTGTCCCTCCTATAGCATCAACATCATCCCCGTAATCTTCGTACCCATAATCCGCCTACACCTCAAAAACCATTTGTCATTCGTGTACCCCCTACCAATGCAAGCAAATGTGCAACCACCTACCCAACCCACTCCCTTTGTAGTCCTGGTGCCACCCACGGTTGCAACCACGGAGGTACAACCACATAACCAACCAACTCCCTTCGTAATTAGGGTACCCAAACACCCTGATCTTCAACCTCCTACTCCTTAACCGCAAACCAAAACGACCTCGTTCGTCATCAGGGTGCCTAAACACCTTGACATACAATCACCTCCAACTGTTCAACCCCAACCCTGACCTGCTCCATTCATAATTCGAGTCCCAAAACAGCCCGATGTTCAAGCTCCAATGGTTCCCCCACGACCTTCGTGAGAACACCTCACTGATAGACTTACTAGGGAATGGTTGGAAAAAGAACGTTGAAGTCTTGAATTGGGGCCACCGAAACCCACTCCCTTAAATGCTGTACCTATGACTCCGACAACTGATGAGCCAAGCATGAGTCACAAAAGCAAAAAATCAGGAATGCCAAATACATCAAACCTAACCATCACATTAGACCACACGAGAACCATTTTACAAGAGATACAACTGTTGGGTCCAATGGACCAAGTCTCAACCAGCAAGAGCATACCAAACAGTAAAGACTTGGCCAATGCCCTAACTCAGGTCACATAGGCGCATAAACAAAAAAACACATCTTTAAGCTTGTATGACCTAATGATGACTTCTCAAGTTCATCGTGAAGCCTTAGTACACATGTTAACGTCGATCCTAGTCAGTGAAGACTTGCCTGAAAATGAACCTTCCATTCATGCGGTAATGTCTCCATATCAAGGATCAAGAGCTACATCACTAGGCTTCAACACAGATAATATAAAAATAGATGAAAAAATAGGAGGAGTCACCACTGCACCCATGTTCATAACTATACAAGTAAATCAATTTAAAATACATAGGGTGCACGTAGATGATGGAGTAGCCATGAACATAGTACCATACCCCGTCATTGAACAGTTAGGGCTAACTAAACAAATCAAACTAACTTTCATGAAATTCCTAAAATCATTCAGTGGATCACATGTAGTTGTCAAAGGAATACTAACTTTGGATTTCATAGCAGGGGACCGGTTCCCCACGTCAGCTGAATTTGAAGTCATAGACGAGATGCCTGGATTTAACTTGATATTGGGACGATCATGGTTAGCCCAATTAAAAGCGGTATCCTCACCCATCCACCAGGAAATTCACTTATCCTACGAAGGTGGTGAAATCATTATACATGGTGATGCGGCTACACCCAACACTTCTGCACACGTAGGCACAAACCAAGGCTCATAGGTTGAATTCGATGAATCTAAACGTGATAACACTACCCCTAAATTTAAACAAAAAGACATCATCGATGAACCTAAACAAGACAATAAGCCAGATAAAACCCAAAGTGATAACCAATCTCCAAACTATGATCCCCTAAAAGATATGGAAACATTACAAAGTGTGGAAGCATCAGAGCATGCTGACATAGGGGTCATTCCCCGAGATGTTTCATGGTCAGAATTACCGTTTAACATAATTAGCGAAGGAGACACTGAATATACGATTACACCGACATGCCCAACACACCATGTCAATTTTGAAAAATTAAAGAAGCTACTCAACTGTTAAAACTACCACTTGTCCGAAATGACGTTAAATTACTACATGTTCGTAATGACGTTAAACTATTACACGTCCGCAATGACGTTAAACTACTACTGTCCGAAAAGACATTAAAATACCACATGTCCACAATGACATAAAATTAGCCACGGTCAGAGATGGTCGGTTTATTTTAAAACCCACTGAAACAGTTTAAATATCTTTTGTTTTCTTGTGGCTCGAAATGGCCTTAGACTAGAATGTCGTTGCTAAAGCCTGTCATGACTTTAAACTGACATGCATGGCCTGAAATGGCCTTAATAGAGAACAAGTTACATTTCTGTTTCTTTAAAATTACATTCTTTGTTTGCATGCATAGTTGCATCCTTGCTTCACAAATTACTATCCCCCTTACATTTCTTCTACACTATTATCATTTCAGCTACGTTCACACTTATATTTACAAATAGTTAAAACAACAAAAAAAAAAAAATCTTTTGTGTTTACACTTGTGTTTGGACAAAAAAAAAAAAAAAAAAAACCTTGAATAACATAAAAACAAAAAAAAAATGTATAAATGTATAAATGGATAATATCAAATATTAACATTGTATCATATATTTGGTTTCATACAATCCACAAAATTTCAACAAAAAAAAAAACATAACTAAGCTAACAACAATGACAAGTTAAATTAAACATCAGTGCTAGGATGGGCTTGATACCCAAACTCATCCACATCATCGGGTCTCGCTCCATTGGGGCCACCATCATCATTATCATGTCCCTTCGAAAAATAGAAAGTATAAAAAAAATAATAATAAATAACTAATTAGTAAAAAAGAAAAAAAAGAGCATTAACTAGAAAAAAAAAAGCATTACAAGACCAAAATACTTACAGACAAAGAAGGTTTGAATCTGAACTCTATACGGCAAAGAATCTCTTCTTCTGGTACACACGACCAATCGTTTTCTTCGAGGCCTAAATCAACATTGGCTATGGCTTTGCCCTTGTCCACGGATGTCCATGTGGGATGTTTAAGAGGAAATTGTCCTACCGAAACCTCCCTAGAAGTAGTAGTGATGGATCTCTCAAGAGACCCCTCCACTACAGTGCACTCAACGAACTTATCATAGGAGGATCGTAGACCCAAACCCTCGATGAACATTTCCAACTGACGTTGTTCAACAGACGCTTCTTTTAGCCATCTCTTATATTGGTATTTGTTGTCTTTCTAGTCTTGGCCCCATTTTCGTACCTTGGCAATAAAGGCTTTCCAATCTTGGCATTTCCAGTTTAGTAAATCGATTTGAGCCCTTTGCTCAGCCAACTCCCGAGTCAGCTTTACTTTGCTGTTTAACACATTCCAATATCTAGCGTAGGTGATCTCAGAAGTTTTCCAGGTACTATCCCCCGCCAACCTAATAGTTGCAAACTCATAACGTGATTTGTAATCATTTCTTTCCTCTATTACCTTGGCGTTATTTTTTTCAACCGTTTGAACTTTCTGCCATGATTGTTCAATGGAACGTTTGCAAGTCCAAAGAGATTTAGCATTTTTCACTACACAACCTACAACTACATCATAAATCTTCCTTGGGACTTGCCCAATCTCTGCAGGAAGTTCAGGTAGGCCATTGATATGGGTGTCCTTGGACCTCCCATTCAAGTTTTGCACCTACCAATACAAGAAGCATAACTTAGCCAATCAAAAGTTAAGACAAGTTAAAACAGAGTAACTCAAGTCACTAAAAGCACGTACCTAATTTAGGGTCAGGCTCCTGAAGGTGATTGACCACTTCATGGACAATGCTGGTAACAAAGTCCACTTTGTTAGGCATTTCAGTCCATGGTTTAGGTTCATTCATTGAGCCTGAACCAGCTTGGGTAGTTGTTTCAGCTAGTGTTTGTAATCTAGGTACTTTTATTCAAAGATTAGGAGCCTCCGCCGTTTCAGCACCTAAGCCTTGTAATAACAAAAGAAAAGCCAAACATCAAAAAACTAA
>MNCI01026786.1:95460-120466 GCA_015680685.1 Gnetum montanum
GGAGCTTGTTCAACCCTTTCTCTTTTACGGGTTTCCTCTGATAACATTCATAAACTCAAAATTAGCATCATGTAATAAGTGAATAAAATTAGAAAACATAAAACACTAGCAATAAATAAAATGTATGTACCACACTCTGGCAACTTGAATCTAATGCATTTTATTCTTAGTGGGTTAGCTTCTGGAGCTACTTCCCTAGGATGTTTAGGTCTCCGTACCTTGGATTTGGCTTTCCCGATCATTTCTTTAATCACCTGATCAGCTCTCTTGGTAGTGTAATGCAAACTAGCTAGTTCCAACCCTACGCTATCATGCATATGGTAGGAAAAACTAGCTGCACCCCTTGTTGTAATGGAGACTAATTCCTCAACACCTTTGGGAGCATCTTGAGACCTGGTAATATCAAACAAGTGACGAATCCATGAACGAGACAGTTGTGCACCGTCCCTCAACATATGCTCATTAGCCACGTGGACCACTAGGAACTCAGCTAGTCTATGAAGGTAACCTGCAAAGAATGCAAATGTGAAGTGGGAATACGCCCCCACGTTCAAGCGTAATCTGACAATCTCCCCATGGAAACCCGAAAGTAGAAATTGTGCCCAGTTATAACTCCAAGAGCTCTCTTTTGAGAGAGAGACTTGGAAAATGCGTGCGCTCTAAATAATGGGTACAATTGATTCACCTCCATCAGTTTAGTGTTCCCCTGCATAGGAAAGCCTTTAGGACCTCGTTTCATGCCCATCTATTCCTCTAATTCTTTAATCACACACCCCTCTTTGTTTGCCTTGTCCATTGTAATCTTGGCACCATCTAACGGTACACCAAAGAAATCCGAAAAGAACTCGGCGGTTAGATAGAACACAACCTTAACCCCCCGGACTCGCGTGTAAAAATAGGTCACTTCATCATTGAAAGAATCAACAATGGAAACCATTTCAGTCACGGAGATGATAGGAGTCAAGGTAGTGAACAGATCTAGTAGACCAGCATTGGTTAGGCAAGTGATAACATGTTGAGATGCCTTAGTATGCAACCATCAATGTGCATCTTCCATCTCCCCGAATTTCATGAACAAAGTACCCTCAGTACACCCAGTCATGATGGTAACCCCACCTAGGGTAACATCTGCTGCAATGACATGTTAAACAAAAGATTAAAATCATGATAAACAATGGGGTAGCAAGGAAAAAATAAGGCTCAAAACATAATCACTTACCATTAACAAATGGATCAGGCATACTTGGCATTGGATCAACCACTGGAGGAAACACAGGACCGTTATGGGACTAATCTTTATGTAGCCACCCACAAGCTTCACACTACTCAAAGGCCCTAGAATATTTTTTGTGATAATGGACAATCTCATCCTTGGTTTGGGCCAATATGGCACCATGAAGAGTGGGGCCCACCAGAAAAGCCTCCAAGGCTGTATGTGTCAAGTCAAGTCCGTCATCATTCCTACACATTCCATCTTCATCAAATCGGGGCTTGCGAAGAAATGATTATCAAACATCAACAACAGTATAACATCAAAGCAAGTAAAATAAAAGACAAATAGAAAGAGCTTACCTATCTACCTTGTACACTGTTCGAGGTGCATTTTGGAACAATGTATATACACGGAAAGCTAGGAAGAGGGTACTACTACTGTTGTAGTGGTTGCAAGATTGTAACTCCTATACATGAGTCAAAGGATGGCTAGATCGAGGACCTTTCGTAGGACCATCACTAACTTTAAATAGCCCCTCATCCACATCAACAACAAATGCCAATATACCATTGGATGAACGAGGAAGTATGGTCTCAACAACACTACGAGCCATTTCTTCACTCAGATGAGACCAAATCACAACACTGAAGCCCTGCAAGATAAAGGACAGAAACTCGCTAGCACCTGAGCGAAACCATAACGCTTGTGACCCAATCTCCATGTCATGTGGAGGTGTATCAGGTTCCATGGCACCGAACCACATGAGTACACCTATGAGCTCCACCACCAAGAGAAAAGGTTTAAGGTCCCTACACAAAAAAAAAATCCTAGGTAAGTAAATTAAAATTTATAAAACACATAAATGAAAGTAACCATCAACAAAAAATAAATATACAAGAGAGAACTAGAAAGAGAAATAATAATAAAATAAATAACTACAAAAGTTGTGTACCCCATGGGACAAGAACTCCAGTATTCGTTTGGTGCATTTAATCCTTAATGGGGAATATGGAAATTCATTAGGTAATACCAACATCAGAAGGATAATGTTTGCAAAAATTATGATTAATAATTTATGTTACAACCATAGGTAAAATAGCAGTTAGTCCACATTATCTTAGATGCTGGAAAAGTGACTCATGCTGCGGAGGGGAGATACTCACGCTGCACACAAGACGACAACAACTTAAGATAAAGTGAAAATAACTCATAATAGTGCCTTAAGGCCCAACTCAAGTTATGCCCATCAACACTAATGCCCACATGTGCTATTCATGGCAAATACTAAGGTACACTCACGCTGCAACTTAGGGGAGTAACTCACTCTTAGGTGTTGCACTAAAATACACTGCAAAGTAAATGAACTCACCCAATAAACAAAAATGATTCAAGCTGTGAGTATGGAGAAAAACACTCACACTGGGTATCAACAACAATACCATTACTCAAGCCATTGAACAAATGGCTTAACTCCCATTGGACATTCCAAACAAAGCACTCACGCTGCATATTGAAATTAGACACTCACAATAAGGCCAGAATATTCACTCACGTTGTTGGGCCATAAACTCACACTGTTGTGGGAGGCCAAAGCACACTCACGTTGTTAAGGAAGCCCAAGTCACTCACGTGGTGTATGCGAAGCCAGGCGCTTGTGTTCATTCGAAATAGGAAATTTATGCTGAGTATTGAAAAGCCAAACTATTCACACTGGGTTGTGAAAGCCCTATACTCACGTTGATACTGAATGGGGCTTGTACTCATGCTGATGATAATTTTACCCCAAACAGAAAACACTCACACTGGAATATTCACTCATGATGATGATTGGGTCGTAGACTCATGCTGCCTATGGTCCTGTACTCACCCTCACATTGATTTTGGCCCTTTATTCACACAGATTTTAACTCCATAAACTCACGTTGACATTGGGACAGGCACTCACACTAATGCTTGGTCCTGTACTCATGCTAACGTTGATCTTAGCACCACATTCACACTGATCTTTGAGTCATGTACTCATGTTGAATGAGGCCTTGTACACACGATGATGATAATTCCACCTATGAACTCATGATAATTGAGCAAAGAAATACGCACGATTTATGGGCCATACATGCACACCAGATGACCAAGGATAGGTACTCACGTTATTCTATTTCGCCCATGATCTCAAAACCAAGCATTCAAACCCTCATGTACAAGCCCTGGAATTGCAACTAACACTAGGAACGCAAACCCTGCAATTCATGGCAAGGAAAACAAAAAAAAATTACAGAAACCCTGGTCCTCCCCAAAATCGCAAAAATGAAATATACCCAAAATATGGCTTTTATTGTCATTCACGTTGCCTATGGGCACGCATCACTCACGCACATAAATCCAAACGATCAGGTCCCAAGAAAAGCCACATTAGAGACAACGCAGTCCAGAAATTAGCTACTCACGTTAAGGAAATTAAATCATGCTAGAAGCCATTTCAACCCTGACGCCAAAGGAAACACAACACAAAAGCCACTCACGCTGAGAGAGTCCTACTAAAGACCCATGCTAAACAAGCCACGCGTGATGAGGGTAAGAACTCACACTGGAGAAGGCAAAATCACGCTAGGGAGGGCAACCTAAACTAAGAGCTCCAAATGGAAAATTGAAATAGAACACAATGGAATGCAGTAAAGAAATCAAAATAGCCAAAGAAATTATATAGACACACCAAAAATCCATGGCCCTAATGACTCACGCTGCATCCCATTCTTGCAAAGAAAACAACAAAAACAAAAATGACAAACAAAAATAAAGGGAGGCAACTAACTTGCGAGGGGTTCCCATCCATGATGAAACCCTCAGTCGTGGGAGATGCTGAAGTAGTTCTTCCCCTTCCTCTACAAACGTCAGGCTTACCTGCTTCTTCCCTTTCTTGCATTCTTATTTCTCTTGTCTCCCCATCTCACTCATGCTGCACGTCTGCTTGGGCATCATGCTGTCCTGGCTCACTGACATGCCTGGGCTTGACCCTCGAATAGTCCAGCATAACATTATACTTGATCCAAAAGTAAGACTAGTGAAATAAAAAGCACACAAGGTCAAGCCTGAGTAGCGTTGGCAGCTCGCAATGAGATCACGAAACTTTATCAAGCTGGTTTCATCCGAGCTATGGACTACACTAAGTGGGTATCCAACATGGTTATAGTCCCAAAGAAGAATGGGGACATTTGCCTATGTATTGACTTCCATGACCTCAACATTGCAACCATAAAGGATGACTTCCCACTACCTAGCATCGATCAACTTGTTGATTCAACTACTGGGCATGCATTGTTATCCTTTATGGATGGCTTTTCAGGATACAACCAGATTAGGATCAACCTCGAACATCAACTCAAGATAACCTTTATGACACCATGGGGTACATTTTGTTATACGATGATGCCATTCGGTCTCAAGAACGTCGGGGCTACATATCAACGAGCGATGACATTCATCTTTACTGATTACATGTTTAACTCACTCAATGACTATGTAGATGACATTGCAGTGAAATCAAAAAAAACTGAGCAACATGTATAAGATCTAGACTTGGTATTGAAACGTTGTCTAAAATACGAGCTTAGACTCAACCCAAAGAAATGTGTCTTTGGGGTTAAAACAGGAAAAATTCTTGGATTCATTGTATCTGAGACATGGATACGAGTTGATCCAGATAAGGTTAAGGCAATAACAAATCTAAAACCACCTAGCACCGAACTTCATGGTCTACAAGGTAGATTATAGTTTATTAGACGCTTTATTGAAAAACTGACAGACAAGTTGAGGGCTATGCAGCACTTGTTGCACAAGAATGTCCATTTTGAATGGACTCCACAGTGCCAAGAAGCGTTTGAGAACTCAAAACGACACTGGCTGAACTACCGACAGTTCATCCATCACAGAACAATAAACCATTTTACATCTACCTTGCAACATCCAATTTATCCATCACATCTATGCTTTGTCAGAAATGCAAGGATGGAACTAAAATCCCTGTTTACTACTTGAGCCATGCATTAGTAGCCTACGAACAACGTTACAATGACATGGAGAGGTCATGCCTTGCCCTTATCTTTTCTTTAAAGAAGTGGCAACATTATCTCTTCTGTAACCAAGTTAATATCATTTGTAAAGACAACGTGCTCAGAGCTATAATGAACAACATATATGAATCAAGCAAGATAGCTAGATGGAAAGCGATGATTACTGAGTTTGACCTGCACTACATAGCTCAATCATTAGTTAAAGGTCAAGCTATAGTCCATCAAATGATCGCATCACTGACGCAAGACCAAGCAATGATCAACCCAGAGTTTCCTGATGAGAACATAAACACAATAGACACAGTTCTTGATAACTACGACACAATCCCAAACTTTGATGAAGCATTGACCTCTCGAGGAGGAAGTGCTGCTGTAGTCATCACATATCCATATGTGGAGATTCGACCCTTTGCTTATCTTTTAAACTTTCCTTATACTAACAACGTGGCAAAGTACAAAGGTCTTCTTAGAGGTCTCATGGCAGCACTAACTTTAGAAACCACACGGCTCGTAGTTAGAGGTGACTCATAGTTAGTCATCAATCAGGTCACAGACGTATACGCATGTAAAGCTTTACATTTACAACCATACTGTGACTTGACAAAACACCTGCTGAAACAATTCATAAACATAGATGTGCAACATGTTTCCAGAAATGACAATACCATTGCAGATGCACTTGCAACACTAGCCCTAAACATTTCACCTAACATGTTTCATGCATTGCCCAGTTCCATAACAAGTTGTGCCAAGCCCATAACTGATGCTCCCGATGAACTATCCATAGCATCTGTTAGCATGACACACGCCATGGAATGGTACAATGACATAAAGGAGTACCTTCTACATCGTGAACCACCTCAGAAGGATGCAGTGCAAAAACGCTCTTGGCAGTATGCACTAGTAGGGGACACGTTATGTCATCCTATGAAGGCATTTTGTTAGTGTGCGTTAGTAGCATCGATGGCCAAACCATTGTGGAGCAAGTTCATGAAGGACTTTGCGGAGGGTACATAGCACCCAAGGCAATGGCAACCAAAATTAGACATTTAGGCTACTATTGGCCGCACATGGAGTACGACTATTTCTCGAAAGTTAAAACGTGCAGCATCTGTCAAAAACATGGTAATCTCATACATGTGCCACCTAATGAGTTGCATACAGCTCAAATCACATGGCCTTTCCAGAAATGGGGACTAGACATCGTAGGACCAATAACTCCTCCATCTTCTACAGGACATAGCTTCATCATAACTGCAACGAAATATTTCACAAAAAGGGTAGAAGCTATTCCTCTTAGGAAGACCACATCAAAACAAGTATGCAACTTCATCCTTGAAAACATTATGACTCGTTTTGGCATTCCAATGACCATAATCATTGATAATGGGCCACAATTCAGCAGTGTCTAAACCAAAACCTTTTGTGAGAGCCTAGGCATCAAACATTCATTTTCATCACCATACTATCCTTAGACCAACGGTCAAGTAGAATCCACGAATAAAACGGTCATCATGGTGCTCAAGAAAATGCTTAATCAGAGCAAAATAAGATGGCACGAACAACTAGTTTACGCGCTATGGGCATATCGAACGATGCACAGAACATCCACAGGTAAAACAACATACAATCTTGTTTATGGTTTAGAAGCTATTTTACCTTTGGAGTTGTAGGTACCTTCATTGCGGATCACACTCTCCAGACTCCTCGATGAAGGTCAAAATAATGACTCGCGCATTGTTGACCTTGACTCAGTGGAGGAGGAACAAACATGCACACTAGATCAAATCGAGTGGTATGAGAAGGAACAACGACGATGACATCAACATGACATTCACAAGCACCTGATCAAGGAAAGTGATCTTTTCCGTAAGGTGGTCCATGAACACTTGGACAAATTCTCAACCAACTGGGAAGGGCCTTACTTGGTCACCAAAGAGTACGAAAATGGAGCGTTCAAACTAGCTGATATGGATGGTAACGAGCTTGCTCATCGAACAAATCACATGTACCTTAAGCCATTTTACGTCTGAACAAAGCCTAAGGTATGCATTCGTCCTAGAATCATGATGATAAACTGATACCATAGAGTGGTCTTGGCATCATGACCTAAAACTGATACCACAGATTGTTCGGAATGACAATAAACTACCACACTCTCATCTGACAGAGTTTGATAAGACTATAAACTAGCTCGCCTCTCCATATTCCACCAAGACTATAAACTAGTATTGAACTGTCCGCTATGACGCTAAACTGGAAACGTCCAACGGGTTATGACGTAAAACTAATCCATGACAGTTTGCCAAGATTATAAATTGGCAACTTCTTCACTGGCCTACTAATCTATTGCTATAATCAAATGGCATGTCTTCATCAACCTGCTGCATGAATTCATCACATGGACTTTGACAACATTGCTGCTGCTCAATTTTGTTTGCGTACGGTTGCACGCGATGTCTCCATCCCATCGGTTGCATCCATGTTTAAAGTGTTAAGCTAACTCATTCACTCGTGATTTTCTTGTCTTCTTGGAGTTATGTTGTAGGATGAAACCCAGAGGTGTTCATACACAGATGCACTTCATCACGGCGACGAGGTACCACATTGTTCCTGATGCATGTAACCAGGTTAATCAAACTATTCACAAGTACATTCCTAGTTCCCCAAACATCCCTTATTCCCTAACATGTTCTCTCTACCCTGTTCAGTTACATTTCCTGAATACATCCCAGTCACCCCAAAACTCTAAACACATGGTTGCACATTGTAACTCTCTAGGTAGTTGCAACACACAGCACAACACATGAAATAGATACAAGCACACGAGCATGAGTATAACGTTGAAAGAGAGCTCTGTCCAAAAAAAATCAAAGAGCAAAATCCATCACAAGACCCTTGGCACTTCCCATACAAGCCCCAGGCGGGAAGGTACTTGTCTTGGAAGAAAACACTCATGTCTCAAACAATCACATTGGATCCCACCACGTGGCTTTGTTTGTTGGACAACGGGGTCCCTTTCACACTCAACAAGGGTCCTGTTTCTCCAAAGAATGCACCACCTCACCACATGGCTTTGGTTGTGACAATGAGTTCTCTTAAATAGGATAGAAGAATCTAGTTCCTCCAAAGGACGCACATCCCATGCCTTGGTCCCAAGTCCCCTAGATACTGGCTATTGACAAGGACCAACATGATGTGTTCACACAAGAGCATTCCTCTTCTCACAGTTAAAAAAAACCATCCCTTCATCAATCCCCGATCTCACGGTTACAAACCTTCTCCCTATACATCTCAAAACCTCATTTCTCGATCCCATGTACTTCTGAACACGGTGCGATGACATCTAGCCAAGTGCCAAAGAACAATGCTTGATACCTAGTTGCTTGTGGTGTTTTGTACTTCTTTGTCGACGTCTCTCGGGTAGATTCCTCCAGGCTTCAACAAAGAAGGATCAATGAAAACACCATAAAATTTTGGCCCAACACTTTCAGACAAGATTTAAGCTAAGTCATGTAGCTACCCAAGCATGAATACAGCATGACCAAACTTGGAGGCCTTCGAAACAGCCCCCGATGGTTCACGATTCAATAGGCAAGGTCCCCTCGGGGCCCACAGGTGACTGCACCAACTTCTGGCATCTAGAATCAAATGTTTCGGGCTCAAAATGCTTGGTTTTGGCTAAGTACACTTTGGTTATGCTGTGGCTTACGCTACACAGCGTAAGGATCAGCATAACTAGCTTTTGGAGCCCTGAAAATAAGTCAAAATAAGCCAAAATCAAGCACAAGGACCCCCATGACCTTCAACAAGGCCCCCAGCAGCTCCTAGCCTCCAGAAAATCAAAATTTAGGCCTTAAATGAGGTATTTTCAGTTGATTACGCTGGAGCTACATTTTCATACGCTGCACAACGTATGAACAACGTGACCAAGCTAAAACAGCCCAATTCAAGCGTCTCAAGGTAAAATTTTGATATGGATTCAACTTTCGAGGGTTGGGTAGTAGTTGTGTATGATCAGAAGCTCTAGAAACTCAAAGACTGGCCCTCAAATGATGCATTCTTTAGTTCATACGCTGAGCTTATGCTGCACAGCGTAAGCACAACATAACCAAGAAAAAACAGGGCAAACCATCATCTTCGATACCAGAGCAACCCACAGAGATTGGCAGCACTTTTCCTTATTCTCAAGCTTTAAAAACTCTAAATTTTGGCCTGAAATGTGCTATTTTGACTTGATTACGCTGGGGTTACTTTTTCATACGTTGCACAACGTATGAACAGAGTAACCACACAAAACAGGCCCAAAACTACATCAAAATGAGTCAAAAGATAGCAGCCAGAGTGCCATGGAGGACAAGCAACACTCAAGCATCAAGAAATAGGCATTAGTGTACAGAACCTAGCTTCAGAGTTGGCAGTTTCACTTGGTCATGCTGAGGCTTACGCTGGCCAATGTAAGCCTAGCGTAACCAACCCAAAGTGATCCAAAACAACATCAAATCCAAGGTAAAATCAACTAAAATTTGACCTACAGAGCCCTCCAGACATCAGACATGCAGATCTACCTTTAGAACAGGCTTCAGAGGTCAAAATTGGGTTCAAAATGCACTATTTTTGTTGCACACATTGAGTAGCGTATGACAACATATGGAGTAGCGTATGATACAGCATGTGCACTTGTGACGCTGAATTCCCATACGCTGGATGCTAGACACCGATGCCGAGACATGCCAGAGCCTTCCAAGACACACTGATGAAGAAAATAGCATACCAAGGCATAGATCCAGAGGCCAGAGATACAATTCTTTTGTAAATTTCAAATTCTTTCAACGTGCCAAGTTCATACGCTGTGGGTTTCATATGCCAGTGTAAAAGTTGGTCATGCTAGACACTGTACATAGTAACATTTCATGCATCCAGTCAACACACAAACTTGTCACCTGATAGTAATTTTTCGCACCCTGTAGCCACTGATCTTCTCCTAGATCCGAATCTCACACACAAAATCCTATAAATCTCCTATTTTCCCACTAGATTGGGGTTTGAAAATTTGAATCTCACACACTTAGAAAATCTGGGCATCAATCCCATACACTAGGCTTCATACAGACTTGGACGCTGTACACCTACAATCCAAAACTTGCATCTTCCCAGCATCCGCTAATCCATTGGGGCTAAACGTCTGCCTTACGACCAATCCGCAACTGCGTTCTGATCAGTGCACATTGTAATTATTTATCAATACAAAAAGTTTGCATTATTGCCCAGATTCTTACGGTTTACATTATTTTTCCTGTTCACATTTTTCCTATTTTCATTATTTAAATAGTTTACATTCGTTTTCATTTGTTTATGTTCAGTTTTGCATTTGTTTACGTATAACCCAACGCATCGTAATTGCATACGTTCGGGGAAGTCCTCGTTTGATTTGCATGTAGACCATTCAAGGCACTCTGCCTCTATTAATTTCCAACTTGCCCTCAGGTGAAGGCAGGGTCTTACTATTTCATCCGTAGATCTCTCAACATCCGTTCATTCCAGCCTCTCGTCGACGATTTCGGATGGTACATTCACCTAGATCTTTGTCTATGATGTTGAAGGGAAATTCTGCCCATAGAGCTTCCTTGAGAGGGTCATCAGCTTCTTTTGGTTTCTTAGGTGGGTTTGCTAGACAAGGTTGATCCTCATCCTTCATGGGCGATGTGCCATTGGGGAACTCTACCTTTGATCTTTGTTTTATGATAAAGTTGTTGATGCTTGGAGGGGTTGCATTGTCATCATATATGATCACTTCTCTACCTTTGTACAGAAGGTGGATCTCTTGGTAGATGGGTGAAGAGATAGCCCATAATTGGGCTAGCTAGGGCCTTTTTAGGATCAAGTTCAACCCAGGCATCTCCTCGATGATAATGAATTTGGTTGTAGTGGGAAATTACTTCCTTGACACGAAAACTATCACGATCCTCCCCATTATGATAATGTGTGATCCATTAAAGGACTTCAAGCATGTTGTCTTCATGGGTTTGATTTGGTCGACAAGATAAAGCTTCTCCAAAATTAGGAATCACATGACATTAGTTGCCACCTCGTCATTGACATGCACCCTACGAATCTTACATTTTCCTATGTAGATTGTTATGAACATTGGTGTGGTGATGACCAAATCCTTTTTAGGGTTAACCTTGATTGCCGAGTCATGAAATGCTAGGGGTGTTAAACCCAATTCCTATGGTATAGGGGGAAGCATCATAACATGGATATCTTGTTCATCCACTGGGATATCCTCCTTAAAAGGAATATAGGTCAACATGTGAACTAGTGGTTCGCGGTGAGTGGAGGAGGTCATGACCAGGTCATATAGGCTTAGGGTTGTGTTTTTATTTCATAGCCTATTTGACTTGTGCTAATGCATCTAGGAAATCCTTACCATTGTCAATTAGCTTGTTGGCCTTCACCTCCTTCATGAAGCTCAAGCGATGAATCTCTTGAGGAGGAGATTTGGGCTTGGCTTTTTTTGTCTACTTTTGAGCCTTAGTGCTCGGTTGTTGATTGCTTGTAGTGGTTGTTTTGGTCGATGTGACCATAAGAATGAAAGATAAGGGGATGGGCTTAGGTGGACCTATCTTCATGCATTCCCTAATCATTTTGTCAGTAAGGTGCTCATTGGGCCTCCCAAGCTACCACCTAGACTGCCTATTGTTGTATGTTATATGAGGCTTTGGGCAGGTGAGGCTTTAATCCCCATCAACAAAATTTAAGTAGGTTAGGAGTTTGCATGTTGAGGCATCCTAATGATGAAAGGTGTCTGGGTTGCTATTGAAACAATGTGCTATGGGATCCTAACCACAAAGGATGTCATGGGTGCCTAAGGTGGTGCTTTGATGATAAAGGGGAACCTTGAACTAGTTGATGCCAAGGAGGCCCCAGTGTTACCAAAGGGCACATGAATCACTAATGGCTCTTGTGTCAATTCTGAGTCATCTTAAATGTTGATGGCATTAATAACGTAGCCTACACCACTTACATTGAGAGGGTCTTTTTAGAAATTCATTGATTGATTTTCTAGGCAAACTAGGTTAGTTGCATCAAGGACTAGTTCACCTTAATCAATTATGCATTATATGTCATCCCATAAGGCCATGCAAAAATTCATGTCATGGCCAAGCAATTGATGGTAATGGCAGAACTGATCCAACCTAAAATGTTTAGGGACCAGATGTTCATTTGGTGTGGTAATTAGTGGATCTCTGAAGAGCTCAAAATAGTGATCATGGTGCTTGTAAGCATCTTTAGACATCTTCTTATACTGGATGCACCCAGCATTAAGTAGCTAACCTAAGAGCTTTGATGGCTTGATGGGCAATAGTATACTTTGAGCAATCCTTGCACTCAAAGTTTGGCCTTGGGGTAGCTTTCCTTGTGGCTATCAATGATGTAGATTGGTTGCTCGCTACAGTGCTAGAGTCAGATGCCTTGTTGTTGGCTTGGGCCTTAGGTGGCTTGGCTATTGGTTTGGCATTGTTTAGCTTGGTCTCATTGGCCACTGTTGCAACAGTTGTGGTTGCCTTGCCCTTTTCCTAGTCTTTCTTTACATGTGCATTTTTGTAGGCCATGTAGGCCGGGTCCTTACTAACCTTTGTTGCATCTTGAATGCTCTTCATTTGAGCAAATGCTTGGCTCAAGGAGTGTGAGGCAAGGTAGTACATCTTCAACTTGATGAAGTTGTTCACTGCACCTTTGAAAATGGCTAGTAGGTGGATTTTTGCAATGGGCTCACAAATTTCATTAAGGGAAGCTCTCCACTATTGGATGAATTTTTGCATGAGCTCTAAGTGACCTTGCTTAATCTACATTAGTTGATCCAAGGTCTTCTTGAGCTTCAAGTTGTACTTGAAGTGAGTGATGAATTAGCTAAGAAATTCCTCTAAAGAGGATATGGAGGCCTTGGGGAGCTCACGGTACCATTATAGTGTCTTGCCAATAAAGGACATGGCAAACACATATATGATTGCATGCGACCATGCCTACAATAGAACACATTTAGAATGAAAGGTCACTAGATGGACATTAGGATCCCCTTCACCATTATATTTAGTGAACTAGGGAAGTTGGACTCTAGGTGGTAGGGTTAGCAATGGGATCACAGAACTGATTGGGTCATTCTAGTAAAAGTCCATCACATGGACCATTTTAGAGGAGGTAGCTTTGAGTCACTTAACCTCCTCAGTGAGTATCTAAATGAGCTGGAATGCTTGGTCCAAGCTCGGGGTGGGCATAGAGGGCTGTGCCAATTGTACTACCCGCTATGCTGCTTGAGTGATCGATGGCCCTGCTATAGGCTGTGCGACCATGTGAGATGCCTGTTGAATGTATTACACCATGGGCATAGAGGCTAGGGTCCAACACATAGTCACGACTTAGGACATTGTAAGGGATGTCAAGAAGACATGTGAAATGTATGATGCCTAAGTTGGTGGCGGCTGGGACATTTGCATAGAGTGTACATAAGGTTATGTGGGCATGACAGATGCTGGAAGGGAGGATTGCATAGACTATGCTGATATCAAGAAGGGGAGGGTGAAAAATGGTCCTACACCCTGATGCATGTGATGTATAAAAGAAGGAGTGATAGACGGCCTTGCACCCTGAAGCATGTGGACTTGATGACTTGCCATGACAAGCGTTAACTTGGGAGGTGACAAAGGGGATGTAACGGCTTGACAGAAGGCAAATGGTTGGTATTGGGAAGGGATGAAACTGAAGGTAGCCTATTGAAAGAAGGCGTAAAAGGGGTTCTCATTCTCTAAATGAGCCTTGAACTCATCCTACCCATCTTGCAGGGGCTCCTCATAGTTGGTTGCCGTGTCATGCTCATTTGACCCACTTAGTCGAATGAGTTGGTCAAGCAGCCATTGAAAGGTTTTGGTGAGTAGAATGAAATCATTAAGGACAAGGAAGTACTCTCTCTCATTTTTGTGTGTGATTTTGTAACCCCATTTGGAATCCATTTCTTGGTGGTCTAGGGATAGACCTACCTGGAGTTTCATGTAAAGGAAGTTATATTTTTCATTGTCGAGTACTGTGTACTTAGGAGGTTGGTTGCATATTCTAAGTAATTGCCTCTCTATCAAGGCATACCTCTTGACCCTAAGAAGATTAATTGTGATCTCCCACTCAGTAGGTTGAACAACAACCATGCTTAGGGTAGAGGTTGAGAGCTACTCAAGGCTCATGATGCTATGCAAAAAATGAAAAAGTTACAGATGCTAAAAAATAGCTATGTATAGAAATGCTAAAAAAATGGCTAAGTTTGAAAACATTGCTAAAAGAAAATAACTAACTCTAGTTTGCTATGCTCACTACACTAGGGCTAGCTATGTTCTCATGTTAAGAGCTAGCTATGCTCTCCTGAGAACATAGAGTTTTGGGTGAGTGCCAAAGATATGTTTTGGCTTTCGTCTAGTAGGGTTCTAGGGGAACTGACAATTGGGTCCAATCTACATCAACCGACTCGTAGAAAACTCCTACATTGGCCTATGATCCAGCTACTACCATGGCAGGTCCATAGGGGTGTCAGGTTTATGCTAGCTGAAAGCTAGTAACAGAGGTGTAGAGAGCACATGGGACTACCATCAAACATAGAAGGAAATTGCATGGTTGTCCTTCTAGCACCAAAAACTATAGTGATCGAAAAAATTGGTGGTTAGAATGATCATGCTGAGGGGTCCATGGCCATGGTACAGTCCTAATCCCACCCCTATTTGAAGGGTAGTCACTAGAGGGAAAAAGAGAGGCAGGGCACTCGAGATGGTCGTGTTGATCGAACTAAGGCTTACGGGGTGTTTCAATAAACAAGTGCTAAGGATTTGCATGGTGCCTTCAGTGGTACTAGGCCTGACTAAGCTCGAGCATAGTAGAGTTTCTCAATGGAAAAACGATGGTGCAAATGTGCAAATACATGCAAAATAGCAAAAAAAGTGCAAGTGCAATGACAAAATGCCAAGAAAATGCTTAAAATTGCAATGGAGTTTAAGAGAGAAAGAGTAGCACCACCCCAATTTGGGGGGGGGGGGGAGTGTAGCAATTACAAAGAAGAGGTGAGGGGGTACGCGGTGTATAGATAGGCATAGTAGGTAGCATAGTCATAGTTTTTGGGGTGTCTGGGCTATGGAAACTGACATTTGTGATGAAGTCTATGCCTACTTGGTTAGCTACTGCGGTGTCCTATGAGTTGTCGTGTGTTGTGATGTTGAGTGGTATGTAAAGGTGTTTCCAAGGTGTGAAGTGTTCTAGGGGTGCGAGGTGCTCCAGATGCCTCAAATGTCAAATGATGCTTAGATTTACCAACTGAATGCAAGGATTTCCAACCCTTGAGACATGGAATGCTAGGGTATTTATAGGGTTAGGGTTGGCGCAAAGTACAAATCGGATGCTAGATGGCAAAAGGGGTGGTTGAGGCTATGCTAACCCCAGCTACTCTCCCACTAGAGCAACTAGTGCAATGCTTTGGTGTGCCCTAATGGACACTAAGAGACTACCAAATGTGACTACGCTACTAAACTACATGTGCCAAAGTCAAAAAGACCATAATGTACCTACAAACAATGCAAAATAATGTAATTTGGAGGTTATGCTTCGTCACTACACTCTCTCCTCTTTCAAGTGGGATTGAGCGTAGGTACAATTTTGGGACAAATGGGGGGTGGGGTGCAAAAGAAATGAAAATTGATAATCTTTCTTGCTAGAGAAGTGTTGGAGTTGAGATGAAGGCCTGTGTTGCATTTTGAAAGCTTTTGGAGTGTAGCCTAACAGTTAGGAAAATTCTATAAAAGGTGAAGTCTAGTGTCGACTATGCTAACTACGCTCTAGAGCGTAGTAGGAAAAGTTAGAGCATAGCACTAAAACTTAGAAAAATCTCATAAAAATTGATGTATTCATCCATACTACACTGACTATGCTTTAGAGCATAGCAAGAGGGGTAGTCTCAGAAGTTAGAAAATCTACCAACCTGTTTGTTCCATGCTGAGATAGCCTAATAGCTCCTAGCTTGACACTTAGGAAAATTTACTATCGAAGTGCATGATATGCTAACTACACTCTAGAGTGTAGTAGGAAGAATGGGAGCATGACACAACACTTACAAAAATTTGCGCAACTGCTATTGACACTTAGAAAATTTTCCAAATTTGGTTCTATGCTGCATGCTACACTGACTCTACTTTGGAGCGTAGTCCCAACAGTGGAAGAATGGGCCAAACACTGAGAACAAATTTGCCTTGATACTTAAACAAATTTTTTGTTGAGGTGTTGTAGCTTGAATTTGGTGGTGTGTCAACTAGTCTAGCACTCATAGCACTTATAGCACTCTCGTAGCCAAAAGTTTACTCTCATCTAATGTTGCGTGGTCATTTTCTTATTTTCTCTATGTTGTGTTTGTAGGACGAAGCCTTGAAAGTGATCATGCAGATATGCATCACATTATAGCAACAAGTCACCACATTGCTCTGATGTGCATCATTGGACCAGCTGAATCACTCAAGAGTGCACATCCATATTACCCCACTATTGCCTACTTGCCTTTACCCATTTTACCTTGCATTTTCCTACTTCCCTCTACATCACCAAGTTTGCAACCCCTCTGATGCACATGACACCCTCTTTGTGTTGACTGCAAAACCCATAACAGACATAACACAACTCATCCTATAGGAGGCCTTTGGGGATTGGTTAGAGCCTAAGCGGATGTAACGCAACTCATCTTGGGGAGGAAACACGTATCCTACAGATCTAACATGGTTACCTAAAGCAAAGCCTATTAGGTGGCACACAACCCACCTAATGAAAGGCATCTCGTAATGTGTAGAATCCAAAGTAGGTTGATGGGATGGGATATCGCATAGGCCACAATATCGCGTACGCGATATGGCGTCTCTCCCTGCGATATCGCAGCCTACCGCCAATTCTATAAATAAGAGGCAGCTCTCCCTTGTTTAGGCATTAGAGAGTAGATTGTAGCTAAACTCTGGTAGTTTGATGCCTCTAGAGATAGATTATTTTCCCATGTCTGCCTGCAGTGTGGTGAATGTAATTGTACAACATCCTTTATTCAAGTGTGACGTACTCGGACACGCACATGAACGAAAATAAAGATCAAGATTACTTCATTGCAGCATTCACTTTGTTTATTTATTTATTTAATTATTATTTACTACTTTCCTAATTAGTCTCTCTCACCCTTAAACTCATGTTAGAACGTGGAATGAGTACGACTTGATTACGAGCATTTAAGTATGACTACTTGGTAACCCAGTAGCGTACCTAGGATCTGCGCTTGGTTATCCTAGTGGTAGTCATGCACGAAGTCCAAGATGTGTATAGATAATCAAGGAATGGATGCTCATCGCACTTAGGCTAGATTAGATCCTCTAACCCTTTCCTCCTAGCTTAGCAGAGTTAATATTATTTTCCACTACCTTTAGGAGTAGCATTAGGTTAGGAACAAATCATACACCTCACTCTGGACTAAACCATACGTGACAAAGCTAATACTAGTCCAGGTGGGAAGACAACGAATTGTGACCTAAGGTTAATGATCTAGGTGCCACAACTAGTCCATCTACGGAGTTCGACTGGATCACATGTGAAAACACTCGTATTCGTATGGTTGAGTGTAGGGGTATCTCGCCACTCATCATTGGCGTCGTTGCTAGGGATGGTGCTAGTTATCTAGATTAGTTATATCATACAAGGTCGCTATAAAAGACTTAACGATATATCTTTTAGACAAAAAAATTAATTATT
The DNA here is from genome assembly GCA_015680685.1 of Gnetum montanum. Classification (NCBI taxonomy): domain Eukaryota; kingdom Viridiplantae; phylum Streptophyta; class Gnetopsida; order Gnetales; family Gnetaceae; genus Gnetum; species Gnetum montanum. The sequence goes on from MNCI01026786.1 coordinate 113,548, forward strand.
AAAATTCACACGTAATTCACACACAACATCACAACCATGCCTCTCCTACAAGATTACAATAATGCCACACTTAGTGAGGAAGTTCATTGGAGAACCAACAAACTATATGACGATGAAGATTGGAGTATACAACCTGAAGTGGGGGTTTCTTATAAACATGAACAAAAGCAATGTCATCCCAACACACGAAAGCATAACTTACCTGATGACGATGAACCCCCATTGACCACTATAAGCTTAATGCAAATACAAGAGGCTGTTCGAATCTCACATAGGCATCGTAAAGAGAGCCGTCTACCCAGGCTCGATTTAAACAACTTTCCTAACTTTTCAGGAGGCTATGACTTAGATCCACATCAACATTTACAAACCTTCTATGATGCCTATGCATGGAACAACATTGATAATGGTTGGGAAAAACTTAAGCTCTTTTCTATGACACTCGTTGGCCAAGAAAAAGTATGGTATAGATCGTTAAAACCAAATTCAATATGACGTTGATCAACAATGGTAGAAGTATTTAACGAAAAATATCAAAGCTATGCAAGAGTGTCAGCCTTGAGGAAACAAATCCAAGGATGCAAAAAAGCACAACATGAACCCTTGGACATGGCCTTAGAAAGATATTATGCACTGTTAAATAATTGTCCAGGCCATGTTTTTTTTGAGTAAAGGCTAATGTACCATATTATTGATGGGCTTAGTAATGCAACAAGAGAGACCTTAGGAATGTATGCCCAAGGTCAACTATACGAACTACAAACCCATCAAGTCCAAGAGCTTATTAAGCGAGTAGCAAAAGAAGAGGAAGAAATGGCTAGATGGGAGAGTATTGGAAAACATCAACGGGACCAAAATCTCAGCTTAACAAAGGTCCATGATCATAAAAAGGAGAAATCAACCAATCTCAAGGTGGAAACATCATCTTTGCCAATACAAAAATCATTAGAAGAAGTCGAGGCAAAGATCAATAAGATGTTGGAATGGACATATCAAAAGTGTGGAGAATTTATCAACAATATTGGAGATAAAGTTTTGACAGCCCAAGAAGCAGGACAAAACATTAGACAATCAAAAAGAAGGGATAAGGAAAATAAGAGTTCAACTGCCAATCATATGTATGAATGCAACATATGCCTATACGATCACCCCAAGGGCCAATGCCCAATATTGTTGCATTTACATGAGCATTGGGGAAACACGTTACATCCAGAGTTCGTACAAAGATACTATGTTCGGTCATAGTGGCAACAATCCCAGTCATGGGGGAGATCACCATTAGACTGGAGAAACCCTTCATATCATCCGAATTCAAATGCTTATCAAGTTCAACATCCTATTTCTTCAACTGGGCCAATGCACTTTATCTCACCACAATACCATTCTCCTCAATACTATCAACCCATGCCTCCAACACAACCACCACCTTGTGCATCTTATCCTCCTCCTAGTTTTCAACATTCTCATCCTTTCCATGCTTCTACAATGCCATCAACTATTCCTAAGGTACCTACACCACCACAACAGCCCACGAACAACACTTGTGCTACTACTACCAAGAGTAGTGAGAAACCTCCTCAACATCCAAAGAGCCCCTTCTTTAAACATGGCAGTAAGAAGGGACAACACAATTCTTAGGCCACTACATCCTCCAACTTAGCACAAGCTCAACACTGTGGTGCACCCTTATCTTTGAACCCAACACCTCATGTAACTTCATCAGGGCCACCAACTCACACTCCAACAACTATACAGTCCAATGAACACAACCATGGGAGGCATCATTCCAATCCTTGCATACCATCTAACGGTCCCAAATATCATAGTGGGTCAACTCATTATCTAGGAACTACATCGTATAAGTTGCCCCACTATGCTTATTATAATCAAGTGTGTGAACCTCGATGGGGTAAGTCTAGCCAAGTTCTAATACTTCCAACATGCAAGTATCCTCACCCTTCATTTATTAATCCTTGCCATCCTCAACCGTTTAGTTATGGGGGATGTCCCCCATTTTAATAACAAGCAGGATTAATAAATATTTTTTATTTTCTTTAATTTTTCAATTTTTTTCCAGTTTTTCATTTTTCAACTTTTTTTTTATTTTTTCATCTTTTTGTGTTTTTATATTTTTGTCTTTTTTCATTTTTATAAGTAATCTCATCTATGAATAAAACACTCATGTGGATCGTTGGTTGACGTGCGTTCGATGTTATTAAGTCATGAGTGATCAATTATTTGGATAGTGAGCCCATTACATCCACTCATTCACTCTACAAATAAGAGGTTCCATTCAAGGGTACAATGATATTCTTGAAATTTTTAAAACTTAAATTAGTTTTGTGTTCATTGTACCCAGAATGAAGAAGGATGGACCAAGAAGGAACGATTAGGGTGTGACATCAAGGGGACTTGTGGATTCTCTTTGGTGACATTTGTGAGAGTTGTCATGCAATGTGGGTGTGCTAAGATCCTTGTAGATCTAACGAAAAATGGGAGTAAGAGTAATCAAAAGGGCACTCAAAAATCAAACATTGTTCTAGGGGGTCCCACTGGAAAGACATGCACCCATGCCTAAAGGTTGGCGGCTTCTATGGATTTAGTAAAGTGAAAAAGAAAAAATAAGAATAGAGAGAAAAAAAACAAAGTGCCACAAAACAAAAGTCACTCCTCCCTTGAACACAACGCCAAGTGATCGTACACCTTGTTGATGTGGTACTCTCATAGTTGCTCATCATGAGATGAAACAATGCGATGTCATTGGTCAGAGGAATGGACTTGGTCCTGATATTGGAATGATGGGTTAATGACACGTTACCTCATGTCCCAATCTCTACGATCCCTTTCTATACCTCGTATCATCTCACTGTTCGTGTAATTGTTGCTCGTATTCCATGTAGCATAGAATTTTCATCTCTTTCCAGTGCTATTTACATGTGCGTGTTTTGTGGAGTTAGTGCAGATTAGATTTAACCCTTCTAGTGCCCACGGACACTTTAAGTGTGGTTACAAAAGAGCATTATAGGTTGCAACCTGCTTTGGGGAGGATCCACTTGTGTAATTTTTTGTAATCTTCACTTATGACTTAGCTCACACACACCATTTCTTATCCTCAGCTTAATTTTTCAATTGATTTTCTTTCCTTACTATTATCCCTCTGAATTTCAACGTTCCAATGTACCATTACATACCTTTTTTCTTACCACCTAAGGTTTTATTGATAAAATCCACATCATTATCATTAATGGTGTCTTTTGAATTAATGAAATTGCCCTAGAACATCTTGATCATAGTAAATGTCCTCAATTTCCAACGTTAATTTCAAGAAAATCATTTAAAAAATTGGTATTTTCATGGTGTCTCACATCACCAGGAACGAGATATCGTGTACGCGATATCGCGTCCCACGTGGTATCTTGTACGCGTTGTATCGTACACGATATCATGTCCTCACTGCCTATAAATAGGTACCCCCACTGCAACACTTAGCATCATTTTGCCATTCACACAAGGGGAGTTTTTGAAATTTTTCTCTACGACTTGCGATTGAGTGACCCTTGCTTTTCTACTCATATCTCGCTCGCTAGTGCTCCGATTTTCGTTCTGTTTGAACCTACTTGAACCCGGAGTGTTTAGCTTAGTCATGTGGGGGAGACACTTACTGAAAAGTACCTAAATTTTTTGAAAGTTATCATCGCCCAAAGAACATAAATTAGGGTAATTAACTATAACACTTAGAATAATTATGCCTAAAAATCATTTAATCCTTAGGTATATCGGGAAATTAAAAATGGAAACCACCTAAGTCACAAGACTCATTATTACAAACTTTTGGGCAAGATCACATGGAAATAAAATAAGATCATTAATTAAGGAAAGCAGTAAGGTATAACTTAAATTCTAACACAACCTTACTAACGCTTGACCCATGTGATTGCAGATGGTCCTGAAATGTGGACGACAGGAGGGTCCTGCTCAAGGTGGAAAGAAACAATCTCGGAGAGGTGGAAAATAAGGTCCTACCAGATAACATGTAGAATAGGAGGAGTAATCATTTAGCATCCATCAAGATGAACCTCCTACTGGATGGTCTAGGTAGGTAGAAGGAGGAGCTGTTGCAACACTTGAACCAGGATAACAATTCATGTTGCCCCAAGATTGTGTTCATGCTATCCATGAGAAGTCCACATTTGCTGTGGTGATTGTGGAGTTAAACTTCGAATATTTTGCAGAGTTCACTCCTGAGGCTATTAGGGATCACCTCAAAGGGTCTCCCTTATGGCCTATCCTCTCTAAAAGTGGTGCCTAGTACCTAGGAGAGACGTACCAATTTTGGCACAATAGAGAGCAAGGCACCACTATTAATATTTGTGCAAAAGGATTGGTTGGAGAAGGCTTATGGCAGAGATAAAGCATTTGGTGAATTAACGATGGAAGAGGGTTTATTTCAAAATTGGAACATATCACCTCTTCCCCACAAAAGTCTTGAAAAAAATATCTACGTATGCGGCTAGAGAATGTGCAGTGTTGATGGGAAAGGTTAATGCTAACCTACCCCATCTATATTTGACAGAGATCCTGAGGAGGTTCGAAGAACGGAAGACAAGGAAGATAGCGCTGCCTTTCCCCTATCTTATCAGAAAGCTTTTCCAACGTGCTGGTATTTAGGACATCCTCCGAAAAGCCCAAACTGCTTCATATGTTGAATTGCTAAAGGTGCCAGCTCCAAGGAAAAGCACTGGCGAAGAGCTGGGACCAGAAGAAGAAGAAGAATAGATGGATAGACCCAGTTAACCTCCAGCCACAGGTCCTAGCCAACAACAAGAAGTAGGGCCTAGCACAGGCCAAGATCAGCCGCCACCGCAGCAAGACTATAGACTGTCGATGAGCCATCTTAGGGCCATCGCTGAGACGATCAGTTGGGGAAGTCATGATGACAAAAACCTCTTCCGCGTCATCGATGATGCCATTCAGCATATAGTTTTGTTAGATCGCACAAGGGTTGAAGTATCCATTAAAAAAGGAGGAGGGGAAAGTAGATGATCACAATAGATCTTAGGAAATGCGACATCTTTCCAGGTGTAGTTAGAGACAGGTGAAGGGGCCACTGTGGTGGTCATGCAACACCAGAATGTCATGGGAGCTGCAGAAGTGGTCGTAAATCACATCAAAGAATCCTTCAATGTACTTGTTGTGCCATTGGTAGATCTCTCCAGAGCACGAGATGCTCAAACTCTGGTCGAAACCTCAATGACTCCTGCGGAACATGAGGATGTACTTGACCGATTGCTTGAAATAGGACAAGTAATGATGTCCCTATTTGACATTCCTTAGGATGTCATAGCAATTCAATTAGACCTCATTTCCAAAAAGGGGAAGCTAGTCTTATCCGAAGTGTAGGCCGAGCATGCTGAAGCTGAAGTGTAGAAACTACAAGAACAGCTCGTAGCCTTACAAGCAGCACAACGCGACCCTCTGCAGTTTGTTCTCGTAGATCAACTAGAAAACTTTAGAACCGAGCAACTAACAAAGCTAATCGCAGAGAATAAAAGGTCAGCTAAAGAAAAAGAGAAGGTTGTTTGGGATGCCTCTGTAGCACAAGTGCAAACTCATGCACATCTTAAGGCACTCAAGGCCTTAGAAGAAGAAAAAAAGAAGCTAGTTGTTGATAACTTTTGGTTGACCACTGTAGAAAAGTAAAAGAACATTCTCGATGAACACTTTCATCAATTATGAGAATAATTCATTTGAGTCAATCGAGACGTAAGCCATTTACCCAGAGAAAATCGAACCCTCTCAATGGAGGAGGTACGCGCTATTCATCAAAAGTCAGTAATTGAAATAAATGCATGGTAAAACGAGGCTAAACGACATGAGAAGTTGAAGGAGCACTTTTGTGATCAGGTGGGGATGTATAAATAGATCCTTGAAAAGGAAATCCATATGGCCAAGGCCCAAATCAACACTATCAGTGCTCAACACACTGATTGGGGGGCCATATTGGACACCTACGCCTTCATCCACTAGGCGGAAGTTAAGAACCGGGACCTACAGATTCAGGACTTGATAGAGTACATGGAGTTGGCAAACCTAAGATATGCCAACATTGCCATGTTAACAATAGGGTGCCCAAGGTCAGAGCTCCAACAACAAGTAGCAACCACCCACATCAAATACAAAGTAGAATTTGCAGAATGCAAGAAGCTGTTGGAAAATTTGGATGTTGCAAATTTTGAACTTGAGGTGGTAAAAGCTAGCTACTAGGGACAGAAAGATGTCACAACCAACTTGGCTCGATGGCTAACAGATCTTCATGAATACAAGGATAAAGCTAGAGCCTATGAGGAGGAATGACAGGTGTTTGCGGCTTGGTATGTCAAGGTGAACCAAATATTCCCACAACTACCCTATTTGTGGGAAGTGCCGACTTTGTCAAACATTGGAACACTAGCATGGATGACATAAGACCCTCAGACTAAAGAGGAGAAGCTTCAAGCCATACTTCAGCATCATCAAGCCCTAAATCCTGGAGCACAAGACAAAGGGAAGGCGCCAATGGAGGAGCCACCACCACCAGGAACTACATGAGTTCCAAAATTTTGTAGTTGTAACATATTCTATGTGTTGTGTCTTTATTTTGTTTCTTCCCGCACTGTGGCATCATTTCATTTATTTTTCTATCCAATAATCCCATACCTATCCACTGTGTAATCACTATAACTCGAGGACGAGTTTTTATTCAGTTGTGGGGGTATGATGGGACGCGATATCACGTCTCTCCTTGCGATATCGTGTACGTGATATCGTAGCCCGCTACTTGTTCTATAAACAAGAGGCAGCTCTCCCTTGTTTAGGCATTAGAGAGTATATTGTAGCTAAACTCTGGTAGTTTGATCCCTCTAGAGATAGATTATTTTCC
>MNCI01026786.1:120555-136307 GCA_015680685.1 Gnetum montanum
CTATTTACTACTTTCCTAATTAGTCTCTCTCACCCTTAAACTCATGTTAGAACGTGGAATGAGTACGACTTGATTACAAGCATTTAAGTGTGACTACTTAGTAACCCAGTAGCATACCTAGGATTTGTGCTTGGTAATCCCAGTGGTAATTGTGCACGAAGTCCAAGATGTGTACAGATAATCAAGGAACAGATGCTCATCGCACTTAGGCTAGATTAGATCCTGTTATCCTTTCCTCCTAGCTTAGTGTAGTTAATATTATTTTCCACTACCTTTAGGAGTAGCATTAGATTAGGAACAAATCATACACCTCACTTTAGACTAAACCATGCATGATAAAGCTAATACTAGTCCAGGTTGGAAGACAGCGAACTGCGACCTAAGATTAATGATCTAGGTGCCACAACTAGTCCGTCTGCGGAGTTCGACCAGATCGCTCATGAAAATGCTCATATTCGTATGGTTGAGTGTAGGGGTATCTAGTCACTCATCATAGGTTCACCTCATAGTGAAAAAAGAAAAAAACACAAAAAAGGGGTATAATATGTTCCCAAGCAAAAACTAGCAGAGATGCAATTTTGCAACTGGTCCAACCCTGAATTTGCATTGACCTTCTCACAAGCACTCCGATGAGAGGTCATATTTTCAAGGGAAAACCATTTTGGTTCCATGGATATTGACTCTCTCATACACACTTCAATGAGAGGTCATTATTTTAGTGACAAACCTTCTTGGTGCCATGATCACCATCAACCATGCTAACTCTACATCTTGTAGTGGCATGCATTGTTTGCATCTCATTCCCTTGTCACCTCTTAGCACACTACCTACATCCTTTATCTCTAGCATATCATTGTCCTCAGCACTCTTAATCATGGTGAAGTGACATTCGGTTAGGTATTGACAAGTAATGTTGGTGCCAAGCTTGTTGTGGTGTTTTACTTTCTTTATCAACGTCTATCTTACCACTCCTCTAGATGTCAACCAAGAGGGGCCAATGAAACACCACCAAATTTGGGCACCCAAGTCTCAACTACAAATTTGGCTAAGTGTTAGAACTTGGCAATTTTTTTCTAAGTGTTGAGACTACACTTCCATTGCTAGGACTATGCTCTAGAGCATAGTCAACGTAGTTGACATAAACAACCTAGATTTGAAAAATTTCCTAAGTGTCAATAGCACCTACAAATTTTGTCTAAGTGTCCTAGCTATGCTCACCCTACCAGAACTATGCTCTTGAGGGTAGTCAACGTAGTCAGCCTTGGAACGACTAGTTTTACAAATTTCTCTAAGTGTCAAGTTAGAGGTTGCTAAGCATGGTTGGGATGGACAAAACACTTTAGCAAATGTTCTAACTCCTAAGCCTACACTCTCTACTATGCATTAGAGCATAGTTAGCATAGTCTACATGGGCACATCTTCTTTGCTAAATTTTTCCAAGTGTCAAGGTTATGCTCTCACCTTTGGGACTATGCTCTTGAGTGTAGCTAGCATAGCCTGCACTAAGCATCATTTTTTGGCAAGATTTTCCTAACTCATGGGGCTACGCCCTAGAGCATAGTTATCATAGTCTACCAAAACTACTTCTAGAAGCCTCCAGAACTTAGCATTGGCCTACATCTTAGCTCCAACATCCCCTCAACAAGTAGGATCAGCAAGTTTTATTTCTTTTGCATCCTCCATTTGCCCCGAAGTTGTACTTACACTCAACACCACTTGATAGAGTGGGTAGTGTAGTCCTGAAGTGTAGTCTCGAAATTGCATTATTTTGCATTGTTGTCAGGTACATTGTGTTCTGTTTAGCACTTTCACATGTAGTCTCGATAACGTAGTCATAGTCTAGCAGTTTCACGCGGTCCATTGGAGTACACCAGCAGAACACCATTTTGCTTCAGTGGGAGCATAGTTGGGGTTAGTGTAGTCTCAACTAGCCCTCTACCACGTAGCACCCAATCTATGATTCACACTAACCCTAGCCCTATAAATACCCCTACACTTCATGTTTTAGGAATTAGCATTTTCATTTAGCAGTTGACATTTTAGCATTAGCACTCTTGCTCTCAAGCATCCTTAGCATCTTGACAAACTTTGGGATACCATTGCACATCACTATAGCATCTTTGTACACCGCCCAATGCACCATACACCATTGTAGCCCATAGGACATCATGGCAGGTAACCTAGTAGGCTTAGACTCTACAATAGACATCAATTCTTCACAACTAAACACCCTAGGACTATGACTATGCCTGTTGTACATTGCATACCTCATAAACTTTCTTTTGCAATTGAGTACGCTCCCCTCCCATTTGGGGTGGTGTCGCTTTCTCTCTCACCTACATCTTGCACGTTTTTAGCACTTTCTCCTACATTTTAGCATTCTACTCACATTTTTCACTATTTAAGTAAGTATTTGCAGATTCACACCCTCGTTTTTATGCCCAAAACCTCTACTATGCTAACTCCTATGAGCACCGTGGGTACCAAAAACACCGTATCAAGCACCTTAACACTCATTTCATCATAACACCTATAAGTCCTAGTTTGATCAACAAGACCATTTTGGGCACCCTGCCTCTATTTTTGAGTAGGCCCTCATGTGGAAGTGGGGTTAAGACTATGTGACCATGGACCTCTTGGTGTCCCATTCCAGCCTCTGACGTTTTTAGTTGCTACACCAAGGAGTGCTCATGATGATGAAATAAGGTCATAATGGGATGGTAAGAGTTTGGGATGAGATGTTGGCTACATGAGCTATTAGAGAATTCCAAATGTATGAACAATACGGTTATGGTATGGTGGTGACATGTTTGCTAAAAGAGAAGGTCTTTGTGCTTTGTGCTTGAACTACTGGCTACTTGATGATGTTTTAGAGGAACCAACACTCCATTCTTGGGCTTCTTTAGCTACTTCGCTCTCTCTTCTTCTTTTTTTTTTTTTTTTGCTTTTTTTATTGAGAGTTGTTGATTTACTTGAGTTGAAGATACATTGGCCTTTTTCCTTTCTTGGAATTTTTCTATCATTTTTTTGTTGGAGTGAAACCTTCATTAAGTTTCATTTTCAAGCCTAAATTTTTAGGCTGAATTTCATTTTCTTATTGAATAAAATATGTTATATTCAGTGAGCTTGATAAGTGAAGCACATCAAAGTAGATGCCACGTGGTCATGGTGCATGAATGTCAAACATAGGTTTTCATTTTTGGTAAAGTAAGGATGGCTACATTTTGGTTATGGGGTTATGACTCAGAAGAGGTAATGGAGGTGATGTGAGGTAAGCATTGTTGACAAGATTGAATAAGCTAGTTGAACTGCATGTATGAAGATCACGTGATAACTCACTGTTATGATGAGTCATATCTTTGCGATGGCTCTAGGCTCATCTTGTAAACACAACTCAAAGAAGACAAGAAAATAAGTTAAAAAATACATGTGATTACAAAAGATTACATAAGAAAATAGGTAAATATAGGCCATCATTGGTTACAATTAGTAGAACATGAGGAATCTATTTTTGATTTATAGATTCATACAAAGTTTATAGTATTTTGAGATGCTAAAAAAAGAGGTAGAAGATCATGCAGGCTCGCTTGTTGTAGGCTACTAGGGTCATCGATGTTAACCATTCATCCAAAATTGTAAACAAAGGGAAATAAAGGCTATGAGAAAATACATTAATGTTAGATATAATTCAGGCTATGTAAAGGCTTTAATGTTTCTTTGTAGGGGTTTGATGATTTTCTTGAGAAAACTAAAATTTTAGTGAGGGACTTGGTTTAGGGTTTTCTCCTCACCTTTGTATATTGAAATAAGGAATTTGACTAAGGAATTATTTTTGATGTATTTGGATTCAAGGTCAAGAGTAATTAGGTCATTCTAGGGCATTAAGGTCAATTTCCTAGTTGATTTTTCATTTACAATGTATGGGGCTCTTGGTGATTTGTTTTAGTTCTTGTGGGATTCACCAGGCAACATAATAGCAATTGTTTACATGATGATTATTGGTGTAGGCCTCAAATGTTGCCCCACATGTTGCCACAACGTATGGGACTTGATTCATAAGCATGTGGAACTTAATTTGTCAGGTTGTGGAGGTGACTAGGTTATGGGCTTGTCTAAGCTTCCATGGTAGTGTCTAGGGTGTAGAGGAGGGATTTGTAGTTTGTTTGATCATCTTGGATAAAGTATGATCCATATTGATCAAGTTAAGAACTTTTTGATATTCCACATGTTGCCCCACACTTTGGCACAATGTGTGGGACTTAGACCCCCTAGTGTGTGGGCATTTTTAAATGGATTCCTAACATGTGGGGCTTGAATCCCTAGCATGTGAGTACTCTTGGGTGGGTTTTTGGCACTTCAGGACTTTCTTTGACTTTTTAGGGTTTTGTGGGATCCTTTGGGCAAAATTTGGGCAAGTTTGGCTAAGATATTTTCTTGTTTTTTTCTCAACACATTGCCCCACACATTGGCATAATGTGTGGAGCTCATGTGGGTAGAGTGTGGCCAAAAGCCCAAGTTCTACATGTTGCCCCACATGTTGCCATAGTATGTGGGGCTAGAAGGTTTAGCATGTAAGATCCAAGGTTAGTTTTAGAAATATATAAGACTTAATCTCTTGGCTAGTCTCTCTCCTGTAGGGTGTAGAATTCAAGGTATCTTGGCTAGTGGTCTATGGGGTCCATCCATGGTTATCATTGACTTGACTATAAGCATGTAAGGCTAGGAAGTTGGAAATATCAAGAAAATATTAGTGTGTAAGCCTATTTCCTTGGTTTATTTCCCAACCATAACATGTGGAGGAATTTTGGTTTTTTCTCAACCTAGTGCGACATCATGGATATGGGTTTCTAAGATTTTTGTAGCTTTTCCATGGAGAAACTAGCAGCATTGAGGTTTTGGCTACATGTGATCATCATCCTAGGTTGTTGGGGATGGAAAATTCCATGTATAAGGATTTTAGGTTAATTTTGAATTTTGAATGTTTTCTATGGTTTTTACTGTAGTCAATTTACAACAAACTAAGGTTCTTTAGTCAAAATCTCTATAAGAATTGTGTTTTCTTGCACTTGTGAGTGCAACATTGATGGTCGATTTGGGTTGTCTTAGCCATATTCTTTGCATCCATGGTAACAAATAATTTTTAAATTTTTTTCTATAATTTTTCCCAATCTTGGGATACTACCTTAGTTAATTTTTGGTTTGGTTGTAGCGTGTTGGGTTTTTAAGCTAGTATTGAAGATGTTAAATGCTTGGGCTTGGATCTTAATCATTATGGAGTTTTTCTAGTTTCATGGCTAGTGTGTGGAACCTTCTAGGCTTGCTAGCACACCATATGAGGGGGGTTTTTGGATTTTTCATGGGAAGGTATGATAGCATGTGGGCTCTAGGAGCCAAGAAATCTTATATTTCTTTCACTTCTCTTTTCATATTCCTAGTGTTTAGTAATATCTGGACTGTTTGACCATTATTTTATGGAAGATTCCCACTCTTCAAGCTACAACATTGTTAATCTTGGCCTCCCATTCTTGTGAAATTTTTTTTAGTGTTTTCAATTTCGAGGTTATTTTATGTTGTAGTATTGGTTTTAATGTTTACATATTCTAATGTTTGTTTTTGTTCATAGGTATTTGATGATTCTAGTGATGGTTCCAATGATATTCTCCTTCATCCTCCTCTTATTTGATCAAATTTGTTGATGTTGATAATGTGTTATTACATCTTAGGTGTTATGGCTTCTAGTTGTTGCTAGTTATAGTTTTGGAGACTATGCATGTTACATTGTATAACTATGGATGTTTTTATGGACATTTGGATGAATTCAAGCTCATGTTGTCACATTTGGATACAATTTTTTAATTATTTTTTACATTTTATATTTTTCTATTTTTTTATATTTTATGTAAATAATATATTTAGATCACACAGTTAAAACAAAAGTAAAATGCAAGGCTACAAATTAAAATTCTGACAATATAATATAATAAGAAGAAAACTATAAAACATGGCATAATCATAAACAATGCAATAAAGCAAACAGGTTGTAATGCACACATAAGGAAAAGAAGGGGAGGCCATATATTTACCAATTTTAGGCCCTTGTAGGCCATGGCTTCATCAATTTTAGGCCATAGTAGGCCATGCCAGACCATTATTTTGCTAGTTTTAGGCCTTGGCGGGCCATGATATTTTTTCTAGCAAGTATTGAATAATCCTAAAAGAAAACTTAAAAATGAAATAAACATAGAAACATGCTATAATGCTATGAAGGTAAATAAATGATTATTGACAAAGGAAGGGATAAGATGTTCATTGTGGATTTGTTTCTTGACCCCTGATAGATCAAGGGATTTGTTGTGCATAATACTAGTTTTCCCATTTCTCTTATTTGATATGAAAAGAAGAAGATTTTCTTGTTGGTCATGTAAGGTTGTAGTTAGTGTTGCTAACATTGTTGTTGTTGTTGGCCCCGATTGGAGTGTGGCAAGTTTCATCTTGAAACTTCACCTTTGATCCTTGTTCAATGTTGACATTTTAAAAGATGGTAGAAACATATTGTTCCTATGAATCACAATTTCACCATCATTGAATGGTAAATAAATCTTTTGGTGTATGAGAGATGAGACCACTTGAAGCTTAGCAAACTGTGAAATCCCCAAATTGGTAGTTTTAAAATCTTAATTACATATTGTTAATTATTTAATTAGTTTTTAATTAATGTTTATTTTGATTTATTTAATTAGTTTTAGTTTATTATATTTTAGTTTATTATAGTGATGAGTATTAGTTTATTTTTATTAGATTATTATTAATTTATTAGTTTTTATCTACTAAAGACTTGAACAAGAGGTGTAGGTTTTGTTGCTGGGTAGTCATGTGGTGGAAATTAAAGAATCCAATTCCTTGATGTATACTAGTGTTATGTTTTTTGGTTTTGTTTTTGAAGTAGTAACAGGAATGCACGTTGAGGATTTATGGTGGTAATGGAGCTGCAACTTGGACATTGGTGCTACAATTGGATATTATGTGGGTAATGAGGCATGGTTCTCAGCCATTTTTCAGGTTGCACATTCCTGTAGCCATTACCTGTGCATGAGCAGTGAAGGTTATAGTGAACATTACCTGCGCGAGTGGTGGCAGTGGAGGTTACAGTGAACGTTACTTGCATGGGTGGTGGAAGTGGAGGTTACAGTGAATGTTACCTATGCAGGTGGTGGCAGTGGATGTTATAGTGAATATTACTTGCATAGTTGGTGGTAGTGGACACTATTGCCATGGCCATTACGCACAAGTGGTGGCTCCTCCTGTGTGAGACCAATCCTTATAAATTCCTTAGCTAGATGCAACAGAGGGGAAGAGAATAGGAAAAAGGATTGAAGAAATGGAAAAAAGATACTAATGAGAGAACCACACTAGATTAGAATTTTTGTTTGTACACAAAATTATGAAGGAAGAGTGTTGATGCTTTGTCGTAATTAATAGCCAACAATGTTTTAAGATTGTGAAGTTGTTGCATTGCAGAGAAAACAAAGTAGGATCACAAATTAGGTGATGTCTCCTTTGTAATCTTCCTTATTTCTCATAAATTATGAAGGAAGAGTGTTGATGCTTTGTGGTAACTAATAGCCAACAATGTTTTAAGATTGTGAAGTTGTTGCATTGCAGAGACAACAAAGCAGGATCAAAAATTAGGTGACGTCTCCTTTGTAATCTTCCTTATTTCTCATAAATTTATTTAAATTAAATTTGGTTTAATTGATTGTATTCATGATTGAACTTAATGTTAGAACTTAAGGTGAATATTGTTGATTTTACTTATGGGTGACAGTCGTAAGTATGGTGTTCTTAATTGAACGTAGATCTAATCTTTGGTTTTATGTCTTGATGATCTTTTGACTTTAAACTATTTCTCCATGGGATAAGACTTATAGGTCGGTCATAGATGAGATGAAAATTTCTACAATGAAAGAAATGAAAATAAAGATTAAAGGTATCCAACACTGAATTTTGCCTAGCTCGTCAATTTGGTGTCATTGCTAGGGAGGCCGATAGAGTTAATCATTATTAAGAGTTCTATATGTTTCAATTTCATTTTGAAATTTCATATTTTAGGTACATTTTATTTTATTTTGTTTTTTTTTAATTTTATTTAAGTAATTTGAGAAATGGGTTTTTTACTTGTTTTTCTTGCATTAAAAAAATCCAAAAATAAGAAAAAAATCCCATGAATCAACTCCTCTTATCGTACAACTAGTTGAAACTATTAAAAAGGTTGCAATTAAAGCTATGATAGTAAGAGTTATTAAATCAGTTTGTAAATTCTTAAGAATGGTAACCCATGAATGTGCCAACAAAGAATGTTCTCGTTAAATGAAACCAACAAAGCAACCAAAGAAACCAACACGAATTGAACCTTCTAGGAGCATTCTTAGCCTTTATAAACATATGAAAGTCATTTAAAAACAAGACTAAGAGGAACCAATATAATCAAGATCTAAATTTTCTTCCCCTTTTGACAACACAAAATCCAAATGAAAAAAACACAACATAATTTTTCCATATTTGTTAATCCTTTATTTGATATTCCAACTACAACCATGAGTTCAACTACAAGGGTAGGATCTCAAAATCTAAGTAGTACCCCAATATCAACTTATGTGGTCACAATTGGAGGTATTACCCAACCAATGAGTACTTTGAATTTACAAACTCCATCATTAGTCTCTATTTATATACCAAATCCTATAGTGACCCCAATAATAACCTCTACTTACATGAAGGGATCATCTTCACATCATACACCTCTCCCATTTTCCTTAGGTTCAATTCCTGTCTCCTTTGGTAGTTTGAGTTCCAATGTTCCAATTGGTTAGCCCTACCTAGGACAAACCCTTGGGGAGTTATTGAATCAAAGAACATTCATTATACCTCAAGAACCATTAGTTTTTCCACAAGGAAGAGCTGTAGGGGTTAAAAATATTCATTTATTACCTATCTTTAAAAGAACAAATGATGAGGATCCGATTACCCACATAAGAGAATTTGAAACAACATTAGCCATGTTAACACCTCAGAGTGGGGATAGAACTAAGATGATTGTCTTTAAATCAACCTTAAAGGACAAAGCTAATTTTAAGCTACAAACCCTTAGCATACAAATTAGTTCATGGGATGAATTTAAGAATGCTTTTCTACAAAGATTTCTTTCTAATAATAGGCTGTATTCATTAAGGAAGCAATTAATGAGTTTTATGCAACATAAGGATGAAGACTATGAGAATACTTTTGATAGATTTAAAGGATTGTGCTTAAAAAATATAAACCATGGATTCCCAACCCATTAATTAATTCAAATCTTTGTAGAAGGCTTATTACGTTATTGTAGAAAAAATGTTGACTTTGCATGTGGAGGCAATATTTTAAATGATACCCTGGAAGATGGTTGGAGAATCATAGATTCATTGGTAGATCAAACTAAATGTTGGCCAAAACCAAATATTATGCAATGCATGACTCAAAAAATAGAAATTTTAAATAAAAAAGTGGATGAGTTGACATGATTAATTGAAAAACAAGCTCATAGAATTCAAGGAGAAATGTGCAACATTTGTGATAGTTCCCAACATGACCAAACAACCTACCCAACCTTGTTCTATTTTCAAGAGGAAATGAAAGAGTCAGTAAAGGCTTTTCAACAATTTAAGAGCAAACCAACAATGAACTTTCCTTAATGACCATTTTACCAATAGCATATCCTCAAAATAACTTTAGGTCATTTAAAAATTCAACTAATGAAAACTTGGATAAGCTCACCCAAAGCCTTAGTTCCTTCAGAGAAAAAATAGACAATTCATGAGTAAGACTAGAAGGAGATTTCATGACTTAACAAAAAATGAATTACCATTCTAACCTAAACCAAATCCTACATCTCAAAGAAAAGGCAAAGAGCAATTACATTCCATCAATAGAAGGAGTGGAAAAATAATTGAACCTAAATCCCAAAAGAATGTGAGATCTTAGGAGGTAGGGACACAAGAAGAAATTTAGCCATAAATAGTAAATGAGGAAGATAAACCAACTAGGGAAAAGGAACAACCATTACTCTCTAGGCAACTAGTTTTACTTTCTTTCCCTAAATGATTACAAGAGGATTTTACAACTAAAGCCTATCTTGAAAAAATGTTTAGCGAATTGTATTTGCATATCCCTTTAGAAAAAGTAGTAAAAGACACACCTATTTACGCCAAATACTTAAGGGAGTTATGCACAAAAAGAAGAAAGGAAAAATTTTCTAAATAGGCTTATTTAGTTGACAGTCTTTCTCAACTTATACAAAATCATGAGATTCCAAAATGTCAAGATCTTGGAGTTCCTACCATCCCAATGAAAATAAATGGCCAAGTAATTAAAAATGCCATATTGAATTTAGAAGCCAACATTAACATCATGCCTTTTAAAATGACTAGGCCACTTGATATACAAGATATTAAAGGAGTAAACATGACAATATCATTGGCTGATGGTTCAAATGTGAAACCCATAGGGATAGTAGAGGACTTTATAATTGAGGTAGAAAAAAAAACCCAATTAACCTTGTTGTTTTGGAAGTAAAAGATCCTAATTGTTTTCTTATTATATTAGGTAGACCTTGGTTAGCAACAACTAATGCAGTAATTAATCATAGATCTGTACAACTTCAACTTTCCTTTGCCAATCTTACTTTTATACTAAATATATATGATAAGGTAAAAGAAGATCATTTAAATGTAGACTTGAAGGAAGTAGGAATACTCTACACTTTACCCACTTTAGCAATAGCATAAGATAGGGAAACCTTAGTGTTGAATAATTTTGAGGAAGGACCTTTAGATCCCTCAACTAAAGAACAACAAGATCTCCTTGACCAAATTTTGAATTTGGGTTCAAGGAATAATGGAAAAATAGTTCAACCAACAAATAAAGATTCCTTGGATCTTAGAGAACTACCTAGTACACTTAAGTATGTTTTCCTAGATCATAATAAGCCATTAATAATAAATTCCCAACTTAGTAATGAGCAACAAAGGACATTATTAGAAGTTCTACATAGAAAATCTAAGGCATTTGCATGGAGTTATGAGGACCTTTATCAAGGAATCTTATCCAACATATGCCAACATCATATCTATCTAGAGGACAATGTAAAACTAGTAATAATTCCCCAAAAAATGAATTAATACAGCTTTAAAACAAATTGTTAAGGATGAAATCTCAAAAATTTGAGAAGAAGGAATAATTTATCCAATAGCTGATAGTGAATGGATAAGCCCCATTACTGTAGTACCAAAAAAGGGTGGAAAATGGAGAGTCTATGTAGATTATATAAGGTTTAACAAAAATACAAAGAAAGACCATTTTCCATTACCATTCATAGATGAAATTCTAGAAAAATTAGGACATGAATATTATTGATTTTTGGATGGATTTAGTGGTTAAAATCAAGTAGCCATTGCCCTTGAAGACCAACATAAAACATCCTTTACATATTCTTATGAAACATCTGCTTATAAATGTATGCCTTTTGGCCTTTGTAATGCACCAGCTACTTTCCAAAGAGCCATGATCTTAATATTTTCTAATATGTTAGAAGATTATGTTGAAGTTTTTATGGCTGATTTTTTAGTCTATGAGAATACTTATGATGAAACTTTAAAACATCTCGAACATGTCTTAAATAGATATATTGATAAAAATTTAAAATCAAGTTGGAAAAAGAGTCACTTGATGGTTATGAGTAGCATAGTATTTGGACATGTTATTTCTAAAGATGGAATAAGGATGGATGATGAGAAAATAAGAGTCATATTTACACTTTCAATTGCAACTAATTTAAAGACTCTTCGATCTTTTCTAGGACATGTTGGGTACTATAGAAGGTTTATCAAAGACGTTTCAGAAATTGTTAAACCATTATACATGCTCTTAAAAAATGATGTTTCATTTGCTTGGACTAATGATTGTCAAGAATCATTCTTGGAATTGAAAAAATGAGTAACCACAAACTCTATATTAAATGTACCTAATTGCGATTATCCATTTGATCTAATGTGTGATGCTAGCAACATAGTAGTAGGGGCAGTTTTAGGACAATACATTGATCATAAACCATGAGTGATTTATTATGTATCAAAAAGTTTAGACCAAGCCCAAGTAGACTATAAAAGTATAGAAAAATAATTATTAGTATTGTATATGCTCTAGATAAATCTAGACATTATTTAATAGGATATAAAACTAGAGTATCTACTAATCATTCAACCATTAAATTCTTTGCTACCAAAAAAATAGAAAATGTAAGAATATTGAGATGGTTATTATTACTCTAAGAATTTGCCCTAGATATTTTAGATAAAAGAGGAAGGAAAAATGTAGTAGTAGATAATCTTTGAAGGCTAGAAACTACTGATGAGAATCGAACACAAGGAGTCTTTCATGATGAATTTCTTGATGAACAAATTTTTCTACAAGAAAGGATCATTAGTTTGATGATATAACCAACTATCTAGCCACTATGAAAGCCCCTACTAATTGGAGTAAGGAAGAAAAGAAATATTTCTTAAGTACCATATCTAGGTATATCTAGAGTAGTCCCTATCTTTGTCTAATCTATAAGGATAAAATAGCAAGGAGATGTGTGGCTAAGAATGAGCAACAAAAAATTCTACAAATGTGCCATGATTATTTAGGGGGTGGCCACTTTGATAGCAAATGTACCGCTATCAAAATCCTTCAAAGTGGGTTTTATTGGCCCTCAATTTTTAAAGATGCACATAAGTATGTGTAAGAATGTGATAAATGTCAACAAATGGGAGTCATAACAAAAAAACATGAAATGCCCTTAAAACCAGTTTTAATAATAGAACCATTTGATGTGTAGGGTATAGATTTTTTAGGACCATTTTCACCATCTAATGGATGTCAATACATTTTGGTTTATATTGACTATGTCACCAAATGGGTAGAATCAAAAGCCAACCCAACAAATGATGTTAAGGTTGTTGTAGCATTCCTTAGAGAAAATATTTTAACATGTTTTGGAACTCCATGGGTAATCATTAGTGATCAAGGAACCCATTTTGTCAATAAAATCATGGAAAAATTCCTTAAGTCTTATGGTATCCAACATAACATAGGTACTTCCTATCATCCTCAAACAAATTGCCAAGTAGAGAATGCTAATAGAATTATCTTGAATATATTAACAAACACTGTATGTACTAAAGGAAAGGATTGGTCTAAACAATTACAAGATGCACTTTGGGCTTATCGGATTACCTATAAACCAAGTTTAGGATATTCACCTTATCAATTGATTTTTGGTAAGTTATGTCTATTACCTATTGAACTTAAATATCAATCTTTACAGTTAGCCCAACAACTCAACTTTGATGAAGACATGAATCGGGCCACTCAAATCAACAAACTTCATGAACTTGACGAAATGTCGTTACATGCTCTTGGTAAACAAAAAATTGTAAAGAAACAAATGATGACATTACATGATAAGAATATCTTTAAAAAAATACTTTTTCGTAGGTGATAAAGTTGTTCTCTATAATATGAGATTACATAGATTTCTAGGGAAATTAACAACTAGGTGGGAAGGCCCTTATTTAGTTATCCAACCCCATGATAATGGAAGCATTCTCATATCATCTATTGATGATTTCTCAACTACATTCTTAGTTAATGGAAAAATACTTAAGTTATATCATCAACATCACATTGAGGAACTTGGAGAAGATGAACTTGTAGAGCTAAGTGATCCAACTTATTTCATAACTAATGAATTAGATAACAACAATCCATTAGAAGTCTTAGATCTTAAAAATAACCTTCAACAAGACTCTTATGTCATAGAATAAACTATAAAGTAGCATTTATAGAAAAATGTAGAGTGC
Source organism: Gnetum montanum (assembly GCA_015680685.1). Lineage (NCBI taxonomy): Eukaryota > Viridiplantae > Streptophyta > Gnetopsida > Gnetales > Gnetaceae > Gnetum > Gnetum montanum. The sequence goes on from MNCI01026786.1 coordinate 134,493, forward strand.
AATAGAAAATTCTATTATTAGTTGGGACTATAAAGAATTCAATAGCATCATGTTTGGAATGCAAGGGAGAAGGACAACTCCTCTTACCTTGAGATAAGTAGGCTTAAACCCAAAATCCAACTAAGGGTGTGCCTTAGATTAATAAGTGTCTTACACATAATAAAATTTATTATTTTTAAACAATATTCTTTAAGTACTAGTTTCATAAGTGAAGGTGGCTAAATAACTTACTTTAGCGTAAGGCTTATTAGTGTTTGGTTTCTATTAAATACCTAACTAGATGAGTCACTAAGGTGGAAAGGGTGTGTTATATTGGACCTAGTTTCTCCGATAGCAAAATACATTTATCGATGTTAAGCCATGTGAGCAACCCTTACAAGATGAAATTGGCTCCCATAAGAACCTCATGGTTGATGTTGGTCAGATATTGGATTTCTTGCAAAAAAAAGAGAAAAGGAAAAAAAAAAGAGAAAACAAAAAGAAAGAAAGAGAGAAAAAAAAAAGAGAAGAAAAGAAAAAAAAGTAAGAAATAAAAATAAAAAAAATAAAAAAAATGACCCCACAAGAACTTTTCATCATGAGATGAGCCTCGCTCTTGCAAGAACCTTATAGTTGGGGTGATGCTCCAAGCTCACAATTTTAAGCATCCTACAAGAACCCTCTTCTATAAGTAGAGTGTTTAAGGGATAGACAACAATTACCAATCAAATCAACGTGCCACTACCTTAGAACTAGGATATAACACTTGGAGTGAAGGAGTGACTCCTCCATAGTTAGTATCTTAACGAGCACATTCACTTTTAATCATTCCTCTTACTCTTTTATTTAGTTATTTTTCTTTTGTTTCTTTGTACTTAGATTATTGTTCTTTTTTCTTTTGTTTTTACCTAGTTTTTACCATTTGTTATTTCTATTTTTCATTTTTGTTGTGTTATCTTCCTATTTTTTCTTGCATAGTCATCTCTCTAACTAGTGATACTTTTGTGCATGGGTTTTTTTTTTTTATGTTTCCCATCATGTCTTCTATAGGCATTAGTGGTTGAGATCCCTACTATGGTAGCCAATGATGAATACTAACACTTGTTCACCCATTGCCTTTGGTTTCCTCTTAGTCTAGATATATAAAACCTAGGGCAACTTTTGCTTTTGGTATATCCTTTAACCATATCTCTTTTTAATACTTTATATTTGCTAATTAACCTAGGTATGTTACATACCTTAGCTTAAGTAGGGGAAGAGGATAACTAATTAATAAAGGATATGATAGTAGGGTATAACCATCTTGGAAGTTGAGCAAAGATCAATTAGGGAATGAGTTAGATGTAAATAATGCATCTCAGATCCTTGAATCATAGGAAAGGTTTAAAGTTTGAGTTTGTAAGATATTCTTGCACCTAATAGAGTAGACCTTATGAGATGAAACTAAGTTTAATTAATCCTAGGTAGGACCTTCATAATCAAGTTATATGTGAACTCATATCAAAGAATAAAAATTTATCATCAAAAGATGAATAGGTATAATTAGTAAATAAATTTGGACATTTAGGCAATAGACAAATTTATTTTTTTAATCTTTTTCTTGTTAAATGTCTACATTTTTCCAATATGTTAAATTTTGAATGCTTAAAAAAATATCTTGGAATAATTCTATTTTTTATACATCTATTAATGTTTTATTTTATTTTATTTTTTCCTTTATGGCTAGGCACTGGCCAAAGGCTAGTTAGGGGTTGTGTTAAATCCCAAAACTGGTAGTTTTTAAATCTTCGTTACATATTGTTAATTATTTAATTAATGTTTATTTTAGTTATTTTA
>MNCI01026786.1:143609-162165 GCA_015680685.1 Gnetum montanum
TCTTATTTATAGATATGGCGGCGGACCACAATATCACGCATGCGATATTGCAGGGACGGACGCGATATCGCGTACGCGATATCGCGGCTTGTGCATATCGTGTCTCATCATTAGCACTACAATTAGACATTACATGGGTAATGAGGTGTGGTTCCCAGCTATTTTTACAGTTGCATGTTCCTACAATTGTTACTTGGGCATGGACGGTGGACATTACAGTGAATGTTACCTATGTGGGTGGTGGCTGTGGACATTACAGTGAACGTTACTTGCATGGGTGGCAGTAGTGGATGTTATAGTGAATGTTACCTACATGGGTGCTGGTAGTAGACATTATAGTGAATGTTACTTGCAAGGGTGGTGATAGTGGATGTTACAGTAGACGTTATTGCCATGGCTGTTACGAACAGGTGGTGGCTTCTCATGTGGTAGATTAGTCCTTATAAATTCCCTAGCCAGATGTAATAGAGGGGGAGAGAATAGAAAAAAGGATTGAAGAAATTGAGAAAGGATATTATTGAGAGAACCCTACCAAATTAGAATTTTTATTTGTGCACAAAATTATGAAGGAAGAGTGTTGATGCTTTATGACAATTAACAGCCAACAACGTTTTAAGATTGTGAAGTTGTTTTATTGCGAAGACAACAGAGCAGGGTCAAAAATTAGGTGACATCTCCTTTGTAATCTTCCTTATTTGTCATAAATTTATTTAAATTCAATTTGGTTTAATTGATTGTATTCATCTTTAAACTTAATATTAGAAGTTAAGGTGAATATTATTGATTTTACTTATGGGTGACAACTATAAGTGTGGTGTTCTCAATTGAATCTAGATCTAATCATTGGTTTTATGTAGTGATGATCTTTTGACTTTAAACCATTCCTTTAGGGGATATGACTCATGGGTCAATCATAGACAAGGTGAAAATTTCTACAATGAATGAAATGAAGATAAAGATTAAAGGTATTCAGCACCAGATTTTGCTTGGTTTGTCACCAGCCATGACCTTCTTAAGAACAAGTTAAAATCAAATGTTTCTTGAACCACTAGGAAGGTAGCAAATGTAGGAAACTATTCCTTGGTCACAAATTCTAAGGAGATAGAACCTTGTATAGCCACCTACGACTTGTTGAATGACTTGAGTGTGGAGGTAGAGGTTTCTTGGGTATTTTTAGTTAGGCTTAGTTTCTTACAAATGGTAAATGCTACCACATTAGTTATTGCCTCATCATCTACATGCACATGATGAACTTTATACTCGCCAATATATATGGTAATGAAGACATGAGTAAATAACACTTCTCCATTTTGTGAGTCAATCTTCACTTTGTTGTCATGAAAGGTAAGCATGGGATGATGCTTGTTCCCTCTAAGTGAGGTTTTCTCAATGATAGAGTGAATGGATTCTTTATTGGCAGTTGTATCTCCATTCACAGGAATAGAAGTCAACATTTGAGCTAGCATGTCTTTGTGAGTAGGAGAAGTCATGACCAGGTTGTATAGGTTCAATGATGTGTTCTTTTGTTTCAGGGATTACTTGGTTTGTTTTATTGTTGCAAGGAAATTATTTTCCTTGGCATGCAAGTTTTTAGTCTTAATAATCTTAATTTTCTTCATTCTTCCTAGAATTTTTAGCTCATGTCTTAACGGATGTGGCTTGGGTTCCTTTCTCATACCTAGTTTTTGATGCTCTTTTGGTTGACTAGTTGATGCAGTTTGAGCAATGGAGTTCATGACTAGGGCTATTTTTGGTGTAGGTTTTAGTGGATCAACTTACTTTCAAGTCTTTTATTGTTAGCTACCTCTAGTGGGCTTATTTTTTGGTTTGACAACATGTTATTTTCATCATAATTATGGTGGAGATTTTGGAGTTTGGATCATCTTTGGTTATTATAACTCTCCAAACTCTCCAATAGTAACTCCAATCATCACTATGGTGGAGATGATTGGATCCCAACTCTCCAAACTCCAATAATAACTCCAATCATCATTATAGTGGAGATTTTGGAGTTTGGAGTTATTATTGGAGTTTGGAGTTTGGAGTTATTATGGTGGATGATCCAATCATCTTTTAGAGATCATCTTTAAGGGTTAAGTAGAAATTGGTATCATCACCAACTAGTTGATGTTAGTGGTAAAACCTATTAAGTCTGAAGTAATTTGGAAATTTTGGATCATCTTTGGTTTTTATCATTGGATCCCTAGTTATCTTACAAATATGATCGTGCCTCTTATAAGTCTCCTCAGATAGTTGCTTATGTTGAATATGATTGCCTTTAAGCAAATGTTCTAGAAGCTCATAGGGCTTGATAGGCAACTTAGCATACCTAGTCCTATTCTTGTGCTTAAAACTTGATCTTGGCTGATTGGGAGCATATGAAGTAGATGGTTAAGATGGATCATAAGATGTATTACATGGCGGTGATTTCTAGCTTTCTAATTATTTTGGTTCTTTTGTTATTGTAGCCATGGTTGTTTGCACTTATTTGGTCTTATCTTTGTCCCTCCTTGAGTGTTGGTTCTTGTAGACCAAATAGGCTAGAATGTTGTTGGCTTTGGTTGCTTCCTTAATATTTTTAATTTGTGAAAAGGCTTAACTTAGTGATTGGGATTCTAAGTAGTAGAGATTTTACTTGATGAAATCATTGATTGCTCCCTTGAAGATAGGCAAAAGATGGATCTCAGAGATGAGCTTAGGGATCTCATTAAGTATTGCATTCCATCTTTGAATGAACCTTTGAACAGGTTCAAGTCTTCCCTACTTCACCTTCATTATTTGGTCTAGGATCAGATCAAGATTCAAGTCATATTTGAAGCTGTTGATAAATAGGGCTATTAAGTCATCCAACAAGGAGATAGAACCTCTAAGTAAGATGTGATACTAGTCCAAAGCCTTTCCTTTTAGGCACATAGGGAAAATTCATAGTATTGTGTAAGATAATTCTTGCAATAGGAGGCACTTAGAATGGAAGGTGACAAGATGTGCTTTAAGATCTCCTTCATTATTATATTTAGTAAAGTTTAGCATAGGGAAGCTTGTAGGTAATGTGATTTGGGGGATAGTAGTGCTAATGGCATGATTTGGGTAGAAGTCCATGACCTTTACCATTTGGATTGGATTGATTTAAGTTTTTGTAGCTTCTTAGTAAGGTCTTGGATTAGTTGGAAGCCTTGATCTAGTTCTTGTGGAGCTCCTAAGGGTTGCACTTGTGATTCTTGAAAAGCCAGTAGCTATGAAATCGGTAATGGTATAGACTATAAGGGTTGTGTGATTACCATTGAAACATGATTGAACATGGGAAAAGATGTTTACACTAACATATGTGTAATGAAAGGAAAATTGGGCATAAACAAGTTAGTATTTGTACCTCAGAAAAGGGACTAGCCAAAACTATAAAAAGTTGAGGCATGGAGGGAATTACTGCTGATGTTTGAGACACCATGATGAAAGGTGCTAAAGTGCAATGAAGTAAACAAGAAAGTGGGTTAAGAGCTTGGATTTGTAGAGGTCATTAGGAAAGGGGGAAGCAGATTTGGTTCATTACCGAAGTAGGGGGCATAGAGTTCAACATGGTTACCTCTAGAATAGATTATTGTAAAAGGTCCCCTAAGAATATATTTGGTTTGTAATTAGCTTAAAAATCATCCTAATCCTTTGGGAAAGACCCTAAACTAGCCTTTTTACTCACTTCACTGTCCTCATTTGCGCTTACAAACTATGACAATATATGTATGTAGAATTTAGATAACTCAATATGGTCATATGGTGAAGGGATGTATTCCTTCCCATCCTTGTGGATTAACTCATAGTAATGTTTAGAGTCAAACTCCTTATGTGGGATGTATAAATCCACTTGTATTTATGTGCATATGAAATTGTAATATTACTTGTCAATGTTTACATGAACTAGGCTAAGTCCTAAGTACTTATGAAACTCCCTATGCTTCACTATGGCTGGGTCCTTAAGGTTGTAGATGTAAGTAGATTGTTGGTTAGTGGCCATGGCAACAATGTAATGTGGTAGAATAGTTGAAACAAAATACATAAAATATAGCAAATTAATTAATTATTTAAGGTGATAAAGGCTTTTACGATTTTTAATATTTTGAACAAGCTATAAACTTGTAGCATATAAGGCTTACAACATGTAAGGCTTTAGTGTGTAAGACTCGTTGCATGTGGGACTTATAGCATGTAAGAGTTGCTGCATGTAAAGCTATATTGTGTGAGAGTTGTAGTGTGTAAGGCTATAGCATGTGAGAGTTGTAGCATGTAAGGCTATAGCATGTAAAGCTATATCGTATGAAACTGCAACTTGTGAAGTGGTAGAATATGAAACTATAACTACAAGTAAAACAATAATTTTAACGAGCATGTAAAACTAAGAAAAAATTAGAAAAGTTTTAGCATGTATAGAAACAAGGGTAGGAAAAATGCTACACATTACAATAGTAAAAATAATGGTTTTGGTTTTAAAATTCCAAATGCAGAAAACAAGGATAGCATTGTGCATCGCAACTGAAAAAATTTAATTTTTTTATAGGTACATGGGTGAAAATAGCTACACTATAAGTCTTGGGTTATAGAAAAACCTAGAATGATTTTTAGTTTGGAAAATATGCTATGTAACAAGGAAAAAATAGGTAGAGAAGTATTTTGCATTTTAGCGAAGAAGTTAGGGGAAGGTCCTCCTTCTAGAGCTAAAAATTGTAACGGTTGAAATATTCAGTGTTGGAAAACCAAAAATCTTAGTGCATTACAATTTTGATTCCAATATTCATGGGCATCAGAAGGATCTTGAGCACCTTTTTAGGCTTGTAAAGGATTTTTGGCTATGATGCTTAATTCATCATCCTTCTTAATGAAGTTGGGCTTATGTCTAGATGCATTAGAGGAAGAACACTTCTTAGTTTTCTTAAGAAGCAATGTCTCTTTGTGTATGCTAGATCTCATTGAGTACATTATATTTGTTACATTGGTTTAGTTGCTTATGTGATTATCATGGTATCCTCATGATGCTCCTAATCCATGAACTAATGGGTGATATATATGGTGTACTTATGTTGTGTTCATAGATTCTTGAGGGCATTAAGGTATAATCCACCTTGAGTTGCTCTAGGATACTTAGCAAATTTGGGGCTCACTTATGGTACCAAGTAGTGCTTCCCAAGACAATGTTATTACAATATTATCTAAGATGTATCATCCTTAGAAAAGACCAATCTATTATTTATTGTTGAGGTGAGGAAGGAAGGGTTTTAGTTTAATAGAAATGGATTTAACGATAATCTTGTATATGCTATTTAAAAGAGTAATTGGGAAAAAATTACTTATGTTAGTGTTATCTTCTATTTTGGAAAAAAGTTTAATAACACCAACATTGATAGCTTTGTCAAAGGAGCCTTTACAAAGAACCTTCTTTTAAATATTATAAAAATTATCTTGAAGAATGGGCCAAATTTTCTTTAAAAATTCTACATGAAGACCATTTATTCCAAGGCCTTTTTTTTCATGCAGTTACTATAAGACGCTGGAAAGAAAAGTGGAATTACCAACAATAAAATAATTAATAGTAGATATCTTTGTTGAGATTAGATTTATGAATAGACATATAAGAAGCCACTAATTTTCTTGCATGCTTACAAAAACATGGAAGACAATTACAATCATTAGTCCACCAATAAATCCAACCTTCATCTTGTATAGGGTTAAGACAAATATTTCAAATTTGTAAAAATAACATACACATAGTAGTACTATTAAAAAATTCTATGTTAAAAATATAAAAGTCATTAAAAGAGCAAGAGCAACCAAAAAAGAAAACAGATCATTTAATAGGATAATGGTATGAAAGAACTTGAGTATAATAAACTTAGATAAGAGAACCTTTGGTAGTTGCAAATTATATCAAATTAATTTTAGAAAAATAAACCCTACCTATCTACAAGTAATGTAAGAAATCACTTATCTAGCATTATTCCAAGGGAACAAATTACAATGGATGGATGAAAGATAATTTTGATTAGCTTCATGTAAATTTAACTTATTCTTGAGTTGCATCCAAAAATGGAATTCACTACTATCTAAGCCTCCTCTCCTTCCATCACTCTTATGTTTTGGTTCTCAATCATATTAAAGTTTCCTATAATAATCAAAGTGGCTATAGATAAGTTGTAACACAACTAGTGCTAAAGTAATATTTTATCATTAATATTACAAGAATCATAAATAGAAATAAATCTCAAAACAATAAATTCTAAAATATCATTTATGTATCAAAGGTAAATCCAGCTACAATTTCTCAAACTATCATTACCTCGATAAATAACAAACACTTTTCATTTATTATGAAGAACTATCATTGATGCACCTTTTTTATTCTCATGAGTTGAGGAGACATAGTAGCCTCAAAATAATTGTAATATTGTCAAGATATGTAGTCTAATTAGAAGTTTATAACTCAACATTTCCCACTAGAATTGAACACATAAGATGATGCTTTAAACTTAAGAGTCTTACTACTAGGCTAACACCCATTGTTATGTAAGTCACAATAATCCAAGATAATCATCATCATAGTCATATCCCAAATACATGGGATCAACTATGTTATTTCCTTTCCACTCTGAACTTCTATGAAGAACTAGATACATATTAACAATCAAATCTTTGTTATTCTTCTTCATTCTTGCAAAATAAAGTCTAATTTTACCTCTTTATTTTGGGGATTTTTGGATGAGGACATTAAAACTCAAACTAATTTGACTATATGTGTAATTCTTTTTTTTTGAGAGGGGGGAAAGGGAATGCCTAGGGGGGGTGGGGGTTGTTGTTGTGTGGGGATGGGAGGAAGTGGAGTAGGTTCACTCCAATATTAAATCATCTTTAACTACTAAACCCAGATGTTATAAAAAGATAATTAATTTTTCAGAAAGCAAAAAAACTATCTATCTTCAATTATTCAATTAGAAGATTACAACGGGGTTCCCAAAATCCACAAATATTCAAAACCTCTCACACTCAAATGATACTGTAGAGCATAAGGCTCTACAAAAACATAATGGGTGTTCTCAATGCAAGACACAACCAATAGAAAATCTTTTTCATAACCTAAAAATGAGATCTTGACTCACAAGTAAGTTACAAGAGACTAGAATACACAAGCCAACACATCACATAATTGACCTTGGAGCTATAATAACCAATTACACTCACTCAATGTGCCCACTTGCTAAGCTCTCTATGCTAAAGAGCTTTCTCTCTCACTTATGGTACCAACCATTATTGAATTGCATTAATATTTATGGACAACAAGGAGACAAGTAATCTAGAAACCTTTCCTCAACTCAACTTGAGGTTCTTTAGTTATTTCCATGGTCTTTTCACCTTCTCTCTGGATGTTTTCATCCTTCTTCAACTTATTCATGTTGTTTCATGAACTAAGACATGTGATTTTGGAAGTTTCCTAAGCTATATGAGTTTTCTATAGCCTTGGAAATATGTTTTCTTTCAATTCTCAACTTGTAGGGGAGACATCTCCAATGTAGACAATATGTCTTCTTCTAGAACAAGTTGTATCCTCCTAGTAGGAGATGTCTTGGATAAGACATCCTATCTACAACAAGACATCTTCCTTGAGAAGTTTGCACTCCCAACAAGACATATCCTCTCACCTCAATCAACCCCAAGCCTTAGCCAAGATGTCTTTTCGCCCTCCAAGACATCTTCATCAATCCCAAAACTTGTAAACAAAAATGTAGGAAAGAAACAAGGGGGATCAAAAGAGGTGTTCCTACAATAGCTCTCCTATTCTTTAAAAAGTGAACTCATGTGAACAAGGGAGTAGGAGTAGAAGTAATTTTCCGCTTATGAAATTTGATCTCATGGACCCATATAGCATCATCTATAGGTTGATCCTCCTAATTGATCAAATATTCATGTCTCTTGACTCCTCAAGTACTAGAAGCTTCCCTCCACTTGAGTACAATTGTCGTCCTCTTCATTGAAGACTTGGACTATTTAATAGCCCTCTCCAACTCATCGATGCTATAATGTATGATCTCCTCATCAGCCAGTCCATAATAGTGCACAAGATATGAAATATTAAATCAAAAAGACATACCAACATCTTTGGGTAAGTTAATCTTGAAAGCATTATCATTAATCTTAGCCTTGATTTTGAAAGGCCTCATCTTCTTGGCTTTTAATTTCGAGAAGTTAACTCCTGTTAAGCATTTCTTCTTCAAGTGCATCCAAACCAAGTCATCAATAGCAAAATTAGGCTTCCATTTGCCCTCATTCCTTTTGAGGACTCTCTCTTTAGCCTTTTCTCTAGATTTTATTTTACTTGTGCATGAAGATCCATCATATCTTACACAAAATCAATACTAAGTTAAGCCTCACCATAAAAGTTCTTCAAAGTGTCTACCATCTTTGGAAAAAACTCATAATTCACGGGAAATGAGCTTTTCCCAATAGCAAAGTGAAAAGCATGATTGTATAAAAACTCAACATTACATAATAAATCTTCCCATTTGTTTGGTTTTCCATCATACAATCATCTTAATATGTTTAGCAAGGATTTATTCACCACCTCCATTTAGCTATCAGATTGTGGATGATATGCACTAGAAAAATTCAACTTTGTTCCTATAAGTTTTCAAAGAGACCTCCAAAAGTAACTTTTGAATTTGAAGTCTATGTCACTAACAATATTTAAAGGAATTCCATGCAACTTCACAACATGCTCAAAAAACAAATTTACAACATGAGAAGCATCACTCATCTTCTTGCATGGAATGAAATATGCCATCTTGGAGAACTTGTCAACAACAACAAAAAGTTCATTGTTTCCATTTTTAGTTTTTGGAATATCACTCAACAAAATCCATAGACATACTTTTCCATGGATCCTTGGGAATTGGTAGAGGCAAATAGTGTCCATAAAATCCTTTACCTTCTTTAAACTTCTGATAAGTAGAACACTCCTTTACAAACTTGGGAGCTCCAATTTTCATACGAGGCCAAAAATAATGCCTACCTACAAGTTCCAATGTTTTATCCCTACCCATGTGATGTGCCATGCTACTACAATGCCTTTCAAACAAAATATTTTTTCTAAAATCACAATTAGGAATACATACCTTTCCATTCTTAAATAATGGTTCATCTTGAATATGATAGTCCTCCCACTAGTCTATCTCACTCATCAATGGCTCGTTAAGGCTCCAAACCTACTCAACATCATCATCATGCTTATACAAAGAAACAAAATCACCCATACTTTTCACATGAGATATGCTAAAATTCATCACATGCATCATGGACAATGCATTAGCCACCACATTTGCTTTTACATTTTGTGCTTCAACATAAAATTTAAGTTATGTAACTATGCAACTTGCTTCATGTGTTTTGCACTCAACTTATTTTAGGAGTTTAGAAATTGTAGTGCTTTGTGGTTCATCATCAAAGTGAACTTCTTGGGTAATAATTAATGCATCCAATGCTTAATTTATTAAAGAATAGCATACAACTCCTTCTCATATATGTTATATTTTTCCCTTGACTCATTCAACTTTTTGAAAAAGAAAGTAACAAGCCTATCTTCTTGTGAGAGTATCCCACTAATGGTAAGTCCATTTGCATCCACCTCCACCTAATTTTTTTTTTGAAAATTTGGAATTACCAGCATTGGTTCACTACTAACGTTTTCTTTCAACAAGTCAAAGCTCCCTTGGGTTTTAGTATCCCACTTGAAATATTTATTTTTCTTCAACAAAGAAAATATAGGTCATGAAATACCACTAAAATTTTTGATGAACCATCTATAAAAACTTGTTAAACCATGGAATGGTCTTATCTCCCCAACATTCTTAGGAGTTGGCCAGTCTCTAATAGCCTTCAACTTGGTAGCTTCCATTTGAATTTAATTTTTAAAAACCACATGCCTCAAATATGTGATTTTTCACTTGATGAAATGATTTTTCTTTACATTGATCACCAAATATGCCTCTTCAAACTTAAGACACTCCATCCTCAAGTGATCCAAATGCTCTTCCTCATTAGAGCTATACACCAAAATATTGTCAAAAAGGATAATAAAACACTTACTAATAAAGTTCTTAAATAACTCATACATCAACTTCATGGATGTAGTAGGTGCATTCATGAATCCAAATCACATCACCATTCACTAAACAATCCATCTGGTATTTTGAAAGTTATCTTCCATTCCTCACTAGGCCTAGTTCTAATTTGATGGTAACCACTCTTCAAATAAATTTTGCTAAACATTTCAACATTGTTAAGGACATCAAGGATATCATCCATCCTTGGAATAGGAAACTTGTACCTCACTATTATCCTATTCACTATCCTAGAATCAATGCACATCCTTCATTTATTTCTATCCTTTTTTGGCACTAGCATCATCAAAATTGTAAAAAGGTTGAAATGGATTTCCTCATGAAGCCATTTGCAAGTAACTCCTCGTCTTTGTAATTTACCCTGCTAATTTGGTGTCATATAGTAAGCTCTTTCATTTAGAATGGTAGCATCATTAAAGAAATCAATCTAATGCTATGCATTCCTCATCAATGATAATCCATCCAATTCACTTGTGAACAAATTAGGAATTTTCTCCTTTAAGTCCAACACAATTGTAGGAGGTTGAACTTGGACATCATCATGGTTAGTAGCCATTATTGTCGTAACAAAAAAGCCAAAAATTGTTTCATCATGCTCCTTAATATATTCCCTATATCCTAGAAGGATTAAGAAAGATTTAACTAGGATTTGCTACCTCACTTATTCAGTTGTCATTGGAATCAACTCATGGATTCCATTAGATCTAGCTACACTCCATACATTTCTTGCTCCATCAAATTGAGTACCATTGTCAAACTTTCAAGGTCCATCAAGAATTACATGAGCACTAAAATACCTCAAGGAAAATTTACAATTTTTCTTGATAAGCCTTAATAGCCAAATTTGCAATAGAAATGATGGAAATTAAAAGGTAGGAACAATTGCTAATTTTCCTATCAAAAATCCCATTCGATGGCCTTATTTTAGCTAAAATTCTAGTAATTTTTAATATGCAAAAATGAATTTATAGCATACAAGCTATAAATGGCATTTAAGGTAGCATATAAGTTGTAAATCCAATTTGAGCTAGCTTAAAAGAGGCATGAAATGTAAATACGCTACATAGGTAGCAAAAGTCTCTTATGTTAGTGCCTCTTATGCTGGAATTTTGGGTGATGAAAATGCTAAATACACTAGAATTTTTAGCCCTACAGCCAAATATGATGGCTTATAAGCTATGTATTTACATTACATATAACTTGTAATGCTCATGTGAGCATATGGAACTGAAACTGATGCAAATCATAGCCTATTTAAGCCAGACTTGTAACTGATTTTAAGACTTTTGGGTAGATCAAATTCCCTAGAGAGAAACAATAGAGAAGAGTTATAGACTTTGTAGCCTTTCTAACATCATTTTTAGGTGTAGATCTCTCCTAATATAAAATCTTCAACAACATTTAAAGCGTAAATTGTGGAAAAACCTATTACAACCCAAGAACAGGGCACACTCTGCCACCTACAATAGATTCCTAGGAATATTTGCTTATTTTAAGCTTCCCTAAAGCCTTTGATTTGTTTCTTCTAAACTTGTACTCATTACATTAATACAAAGTTTGAAATGTTGGATTTCCTTGTATTTAAATTGTACTTTCATGATTTGCTTTTGAAGTCCTACATGTTGTAGTTTTTATTTTTCCATTTTCATTAAATATGTTGTTAACAAATTTTTAAGTCCTTAAGCGATCTACTGGACCATTTAGGATGCTTTGAATTCCTTTCTTAAGGCTTGTGGGATTTGGGGTTAAACTATTTCACTCTGAGAATTTTGGTTTTCCAACATCAAATTTTTTGGACCTTATAGTTTTTGGTGCTAGAAGGAGGGCATTTGCCTATATTCTTCATCATACGTTAGCTTATTTGTTAGCATATTTGTAGTTTCACATTTGTTTCTCTTACATATGCTGCTAGCTTACTTTTTGGTGTATTTGTAGTTTTGCATTTGTTTTAATGTTATAAGCTTAGCTTATTTGCTAATTTATTTTATTTTATACCTTTAGATGCTAGCTTGCATGTTAATGTATTTGTAGTTTTTCACCTATTCCTCTTTCATAAGCTAGCTTATTTACTATTTTTTGGCCTATTTACATGATATAAACTAGCTTATTTACGAGCTTATCTGCAGTTCTCTACCTTTAGAAGCTAGATTATTTGCTAGTTTATTTATTGGTTTTTGCCTACTTATGCCAAACAAGCTAGCTTAATTGAAGTTAACTTGTTTATCCTTGATGAACATTAAAGTGTTGCATCAACGTAGCATTTGCTATGTCTACGTGGCCCCGTAGACATAGTCTTATAATAAAAACTATAAATACAAGCTCATAGCCATTTTTATGGGCATCTTGTCTTAAGTAGTAGTTAAACTCTTGTAGTTTATCTATTTGAAAGTTAGAATATTTCTTTGAGTGCCCACAACAAGAGTCAGAAAGTGTATGGATCTTTATTTAAGCACTGTTGTACCTAAACCACACCAGTGTGTATAGAAATAAAGATGAGCCTTTTGATTAAACCTTGCAGCACTTAGAATAGATTAATGATTAATTTATGCATTTACTATTTTCATTCAATATGTAATTAATTAAGCTCAACTAGACTTTAAGAAATTAGTTAATTAATTAAGCTAAATAGATTGAACACATAAGTATGACCACTTTGAGTGTAAACACGTATTTTCTTGGTAATCCTAGCACCGTTATTACTTAGTTTGCCCAGTAGCATAGTGCTTGGTAACCCAACAGTGGAGGATGTGTACAAAAAGTGGGACTAGATGCTTATGTTAGGACTAGTTAGAGACTAGTTAAGTAGTTAAATTAAATTCATTATTAAATTACTTCATCTCCCTACTTTAAGTACCAAGGAACATAAAACATAAAATAATAAAATCATATGCCTTGATTACATTTAACCATACCTTTGTACATGACAAGTGTAATTGGGAAGACAATGAATGACCATTAGAGCATGGTTCACTTCCTAGATGACTAGTGTACCAAAGATGTAGAGTCCATAAAGTTTGATCGGATTGTGCATGAATAGTTCATGATTCATATGGTTGAGTGTAGGGGTACCTTCATTGCTCATCATTGTCACTGTTTTTGGGGACTCTATTTGTTTGAACATGCACTAGCTAGTAGGATTAGTGAACATCATTAACATCTTTGGATGAACCCTAAGGTCAATATCATTCTCACACATAATATAATTATATAAGCATACTAATATTTTATTTTTTTGCAAAAAGTCTTCTTCTCTTAAGTGTAACAGTGTCAAACTGCTTGTCCCATCTAGATGAGTATGTGCCTGACTTCACCTTCATCCTGCACCAAGATGAACAACTGTGATGGTGTAACATAGAAGGTAACATTGTAATGCCTCTTGATCAATCTGTGTTCGTGATGCTACTTCAAACTCTTACGAAGTTAGGTATCCATGATCTTCAAAAGGAGTACGTTGTGCATGATTACGACTATCGGGACTATCATCTCATTGAAACACACCATAGGAGAGATTGACACTAGGAGAAGCAACATGACTTTGTGAAGGGGAAATGATTTAGGAATCCTTTATTCCTACTAAACCAAGATGATAATGAGGACCCTCTCTTTGGGGGCTTTCAACATAAAAATTCCATATCCCTCATTATTGGTGATGGGGGTGTGAACCTAAATCTAGATTCCACTACCAACAGACCAAGTTCTGGTAAAGATGGTAGCATGTGGCTGTGACAATCAAAGGGGAGTTGGTAGATACCATGGTGGTGGCAGTCCTTCTCCCTCTTCACCTTCTTCATCTGCATCTTCTTCTTTCTCTTCTTCTGGTTCTAAAAAACATTACAAAAGGAATAATTGTGATGAAGGTGAGTAGTGGGACAATAATATTGATTGCCATGCCCACAATAATTGAAGGGGTAACAAAGGACATCATTGGAAACAATGAAATAATGATGATGATAAGCCTTTGTTGGAAACTTTAGGCATTCTTAACATTACATAGGTAATCAATATTTCAACTAGGCATGTGATAGGTAGTCAGATTAAGTGCTTAGACATGAACAATATCTCAAGATTTGAGGGGGGATATAACTCTGATTCACAAAACCATCTACAAGCCTTTAATGATGCTTGCGTCTTACAAAACCTAGAGAATGATCAGTAGAAATTGAAGCTATTCCCTAGGATACTCATAAAAGAGGCAAAAAGCTAGCACTAGTCCTTGGAGCCAAAAGCCATTTGTAAGTGGAGTACAATGCTAGAGTTATTTAATGATAAGTATTAGATGTACTTCATAGTGTCTAATTTGAGAAGGCCAATCCAAGGTTAGAAATAGGAAATACATAAACCCTTGGATGTTTCCATGGGAAGATATTATTCTCTCTAAGATTGATGCCCTAGCCATAGTTATTCTCAGAGGAAACAACTATGCCACATCATAGATGGTCTTAGAGTAGAAACTAGAAGAACTCATGGGGTTTATGCCCAAGGGAGATTGTTTGAACTAGGAGTTTATCGATTACAAAGGCTAATAGAGTAGGTAGTGAAATAAGAAGATGAGTTGTGAAAAAGGAAAAGTGTAGAAGAATATAATAGGGACCCTTTCATCAAGAAAAGGGAGGTGAAATTCTATGATGAGGAGGAGTCACCACTCGATGAAGTAATGAATAGGAAACCCTTGCCCATCCAAAAATCTATTTCCAATATTTTGGCAAAGGTTGATAAACTATGAAACTCTTTGGATGAAAAATTCCTAACTATTATGAATATTACTAAAGAATCCAAAGAGAAAAATAGTGATAGCAACCATAGGAGGTAGAAAGAAGCTGAACGTGCCTACCAAAGGGATAAGGGCAAAGCTATTGCAGTACAAGAAGTTGTGGAGACAAAATTTGATGATGATGTTGGATGTAACATTTGTTAATATGACCATTCTAAAGGATGTTGCTTTATGGTGTCACACTTACAAGAGTTTGGGGTGTACATGTTGAATCCTTAACTAGCACAAAGGCAAGCACCCAGAAGATTTTCTTATTTGGAAGGCAATCTAAGGTAGTTTGATCAACAACAACAATATTATTCAAGTGGACTACCATAGCAATTAAATGAACAATACTAGTAGTGGTACCAGTCACAATCATAGGGAATGCCACCACCAAGATAGAAATACTCTTATAGGAAACCAGATCCATATGGGTACTATGATCAACAACCCATTTCTCCATGAAACTCTATAAGCCACATCTCATTCCAACATCACTATTATTTTCTACAGTACCATCAAACTCATTCACCATCTACTCGAGAGAAGCACCCATATCTATACCACCCTCCACATCCATCTGCACACACATCCCTTTGTGCTTAACCTAGTTAGCTCCTACTTCATCCATGAAGGGCAAGACTCTCCCACAGTTGTAGCAACAAAATTCTACAAGGGCTTTACAACTGGCCTTCAAGCCAAGTGGTTCAAATAATTGATCCAAGAAATAATGATTTTTTCAATCCAACAGTCCTTCCAAACCCTTACAACATAATGTAGTTGGTTGTCTTGTATCTCTAGCACCCTCATCCTCTACATGAAATACATTTGAGAGCTCTTCAAATCAAATGCCACCTCAGATTTGCACTATGATGCTAACTCATGTTGTTTTCGACTAGATCAAGGTTGGAAACTTTCCCACAAAAAGATCTAACTTGGGAAATCCTCTTTTTTTTTTCTTTTTCTTTATAGATCATTGGACATGAGCCACGCAAGGCTCTTCTTGATTCTAGTTCTAACATCAATCTCATCTCTGATGACATGTATAAGGCCTAGAACCTACCATCTCTTAAGAAGAGAAATATCCATTTGGAATTGGTAGACTAGTCAATCACTATCCCTTTGGGATTAGTGGAGGACATTATGATCATAGTTTGTGGGTGGTCCTATCCTACTGGTTTTTTAATGATCAAGGTAGGAAATTGCAAAGGTGACTTTCCCATCATTATGGGATGTGCATGGTTGAGCATTGTTGATGCACAAATGGGCATCAGGAACCTCTCCTTAGAAATCTCCAAGGAAAATGAATTTGGATAACTTGAGAAGAACTGAGTTCCATGCATCACATATAGCAATAATGGGTGTAATTACGTGCAGAAAATCTAGTGCATTAAAAGTACATTCCTCAAAGCATGCAATTAGTGTGTAGATGAAATTGATATTCAAAGGTGCATGTACATATCAGTCATAAAACAGGAGGACACCCAATGGCTTATAGCTGACTTTGATAGTAGCACACTATGCATGGAACCTACTGAGAGCCTAACATGTGCTTATGTTGAGGGCATGGATGAACTTAAGTAAGTTCATCACCAACTCTCTAATGATGAAAATGATGATACCTATTGGAAAGAGTTGAAAATCCTCAATAGTTTTAAGAAAGAGCCCCTAGAGTTAAAAACTCTACTAGTCATCATGAAGTATGCATTTTTAGACAATGGTAAGCTAGTTATCATCAATGCAGATCTTGCTCCCAAACAAAAAGACAAGTTGTTGAAGGTAGTTAACAAATGGCCAATAGCCTTTGCTTGATCATATCCTAAGCTAACTAGAATCAATCCAAGGATATGCCAACATTGAATTCACACTGACCTAGCCATGAAGCTAAGAAGATAGTTGCAAAGATGACTGAATCCCAAGTTGATGTAGATTGTTAAGAGAAAATAGAACAACTCCTCAAAGTCGAGTTCATCTATCCCATCATGGATAGCGAGTGGATTAGCCCACTCATAATTGTATCAAAGAAAGGTGGTAAGTGGTGAGTCTATATTGACTTTAGGTTATTGAATATGGTAACATTCAAAGATCATTTTCCATTGCCATTTGTGGACCAAGTATTGGACACTATGTCTAGGCATTGTTATTATAGCTTCTTAGATAGTTGGCTATAACCAAATCTAGATTACACCAAAGGATCAAGCCAAAATAACATTCATGAGTCCTTGAGGGACTTTTGCATATTGTAAGATGCCATTTGGTCTATGCAATGCCCCTACAACATTCCAATGCCTAGTCCTTAGTATTTTTCAACAAAAAATTGGTAGCAGGGTAGAATTATTTATAGATGACTTCTCTACCTATGGGGCTACATTTAAGTGAGCCCTAGATTGCCTTGAGCAAGTACTAGAAATATGTGTTGAAGCAAACCTTAGGATTAATTGGAAAAGAAGCCATTTAATGGTCTAGGAAGGCATAATATTAGGACTTAAAATTACTCAGGCAGGGATTGAGGTAGACCCAAAAAAGATAAGGGTAATTCAAGAAATTACACATCAACTAGAGATAGTCAAAGATATTAAATCATTCCTTGGACACAATGACTACTACTGGTGGTTCATAGAGAATTTCTCTAAGATTGCAAAGCCATTGGTTGAGCTTACAAAGAAAGATGCTTCATTCATTTGGACCAAGGAGTGTGAACATGCATAATAACAGCTAAAGGAAAAACTCATAGAAACTCTAATTCTATGGGCACTAGACTAGTCTAGACCATTTCACATAATGAAAAATGCATTTAATTATGCCTTGGGAGCCATGCTTACATAGTTGGACGATAAGAAACATCCATATTACATCCGCTATGTGAGTCGATGCATTGTGGGTGCACAATTCTTGAAAAGTTTAGGAACTATGTGCTTGGCTATAAGGTGTTTATGCACATAGATCATAATGCCATCTTCTTCCAAATAAACAAGCCAACGATGAGCCCCTACATCATATGGTGAATGGTGATCTTATAGGAATTTGATCTTATAATGGTAGATTGGAAAGGGATTGATAATGTGATCATCGACATTTTCTCTTGGTTAAGATGGGATAATAAAGAGGAGGAGAGCCTACTTTCTAATCAATTTTCAAATAAACTTATCTTTATAGGAGCAATAAATGAATAAATGCCCACAAAAAATGGTATGATGGCATCCTAACCTGCCTTCTCACTTAGGAGATACCACAAGATCTGGACTTGAGGAAGAAATAATAGTTTCTTCATTAGGCTAAGTACTTCATGGAAATCCATGGAAACCTTTATAAGGTGTGCACCAATGGCCTAGTTCATTAGTGTGTCTTTGATATGGACCAATTTTGCATTCTCTAGGATGCTCATGAAGGCCCCTATGTTGGCCACTATGATGGGAGATGCATTTCTATAAAAATCCTAATGACAAGATACTATTAGCCTACAATCTTTAGGGATGTCCACCAATTTTCCCAATCCTGTGGGTGCTATCAACAAGATGGTGGAATGATCGCTTAAATGAAGGATCCTCAACAATGGATTTAACTACTAGAACCCTTTGACATATGGGGCATAGACTTCATGCATTCCATCATATACATGTCCAATGAAAAGACATACATCATCGTAGTGGTC
>MNCI01026786.1:162956-181924 GCA_015680685.1 Gnetum montanum
ATTTTCAAATTTATGCTAATAAACATACTTTGTGCCAATAGGTCATAGTGGTGTTGTAGTTGTTATTGGACATAGTGGTGTTGTAGCTATTATTAATGATGGCTTGTGCTTTATGTTTTGTTTTCTAATGTCTAGTTTCTATTTCTGAATTTTTGTATTGATGGTTGAGTCATGGTTTCTTTTTCATGGAACAGGTAGTAAGTTCACGACGTCCACCCATTTACAAACTTTATGGTTTTCCTTATTTTGAAAATTTGAGGTTCCTTTCATTAAATAAAATTTTAATAAATTTGTGACCTTTGGTAGTTCTCAAAATTGGAAAGGATTCAAAGGTTTGCATAGGGTGTGACTTCAAGGGGACTTAATACTTTTTGTACTCTTCTACTTACTTGGGTGCTTGAGTGTTTTCATAGACTTCTTACTGTTCCCTGTCATCCAATAACAGAAATATGAATAAAGTTTTGTATGGTTGGTTCTCATCCAAAAAGAAAGAAAAGAGGAAAAAAAAACAAACAAATAAAAACATGATGAAAATTTAAAGCACATCCCTTAGATAGATAAACAGGCTATAGCACTGGTTATGGGACTAGAAAAACATGTTACCCATGCCTAAAGGTCCCCTCTAACTAAGGCCCTCTTTCACTTCTTGCTTTCTTCTCTTCTCTTTATGGGATGGTGGTTGTTCTGTGGGAGTGCTCTTGTGTCTTTGGAGGATGGATTGGTCTTGAAGTGGTGATGTGAAGTCACTGAAAGAGGTTGGTTTTGGTTTGGACTAAGGATGGATCTTCTCAGGTGATGAATCTTGATTCATCTGGTTGTGATATCGGACCCACGATATCGAATACGCGATATCGGGTATGCGATATCACACCAAACAACGATATCTGATATGCGATATCATGGTTCCCATGTGGGCCTATAAATACACATGTAGGCACACGAGAAGAGGAGTCTTTCAGTTAGTTTTAGTGAGTTAGTTTAGTGTAGGATCTTTTTATTAGTTTTTCCTCTCAACCCTTTCTCTCAGTGCATGCCCACAGTGTGATGATTGTAATTGCACGACATCCTTTATTTGAGTGTGATGTACTTGGACATGCACATGACTAGAAATAAAGATCGAGATTACTTCATCATTGTAGCATTCACTTAGTTTAATTATTTAATCGTTATTGTTATTTATTGCTTTCATAGTTAATATCTCTTCACCCTAAACTCCTTAAACGTGGAATGAGTACGACTTAATCACAAGAATTTAAATGTGACTACTTGGTATCCCAGTAGCTTACCTAGGCCATGCGCTTGGTAATCCCAGTAGTACTCATGCATGAGGTCCAAGATGTGTAAGGATGATTAAGGAACAGATGCTCATCGCACTTAGGCTAGTTTAGATTCTTTCCCCCTATCTCCTCTTAGTATAGCTCTCTCTCTTCCTTTTCCTCCTAACTTAATTAAAGATTATTTTCCATTACTTCCAAGAGTAGCATTAGTTTAGGAACACATCATACACCTCACTCTGGACTAAACCATTTGTGACAAAGTAAATACTAGTCCAAGTGGGAAGACAGCGAACTGCGATCAACGAGTAACTATCTAGATATCACAACTAGGCCATCTACAGAGTTCAACCAAATCATGTGTGAAACGCTCGTATTTGTATGGTTGAGTGTAGGGGTACCTTACTGCTCATCATTGGTGCCATTGCCAGGGACGGTGCTAGTTATCTAGATTAGTTATATCATACAAGATCACTGTAACAAAGTATTCACGATATATCTTTTAGAAAAGAAATTAATTTCAATTAAATCACGCACAAATTTACAACAATGTCTCTTAAAAAGACTACAATAACACAAAAAATAGTAAGGCAATTCATTGGATAACCAATGAAGTATACAATGATGAAGATGAAGTTTGGAGTACCCAATCTAATGTAGGGGTTTCCTATAAGCATAAACGAAGACAACATCATCCCAACTCATGAATGCATAAAATACCTAGTGACGATGAAGCCCTACTAGCCACTACAAGCCTAATGCAAATACAAGAGGCATTTTGAATATCCTTCAGGACTTGCAAAGAGAGCCATCTACACAGGCTCAATTTAAACAACTTTCCTAAGTTTTCAAGAAGCTATGATTTAGATCCACAACATCATCTACAAGCCTTCCATGATGCCTGTGTGTAGAACAACATTGATAATGGATGGCAAAAACTTAAGCTGTTTCCTATGACACTCGTTGACCAAGCAAAAGTATGGTATAGGTCGTTAAAACCAAAATCAATTCGATGTTGACCAACAATGGTGGAGCTCTTCAATGAAAGATATCAAACTTATGCAGGAGTGTCAGCCTTGAGGAGACAAATCCAAGAGTGGAAACAAGCACAACATGAACCCTTGGATGTGGCCTTAGAAACATATTATGCATTATTAAATAACTACCCAAGCCATGAGTTCTTCGAGGAGAGGCTAATGTACCACAATATTGATGGGCTCTGTAATGAAACAAGGGAGACCCTAGGGATGTATGCCCAAGGTCAACTATATGAACTATGAGCCCATCAATTCCAAGAGCTTATCAAATGGGTAGCAAAAGAAGAAGGAGAAATGGCTAGATGGGAGAATGTTGGACACTCTCAACGGGACCGGAATCTCAACTTAACAAAGGTCCATAAGTAGGAAAAGGAGAAATCAACTCACCTCAAGGAGGTGGAACCATCTTTGCCAGTACTACAATCATTGGATGAAATTAAGGCAAAGATCAATAAGATGATGGAATGGATGCATAAAAAATGTGGAGAATATGCCAACATTATTGGAGATAGAGTCATGACGAACCAAGAAGTAGGAAAAAACACCTTTAGAAAATCAAAAAGAAGGGTAGAAGAGAATAAGAACTTAACTACCAATCATATGTATTAATGTAACGTTTGCTTGTATGCTCACCCCAAGGGCCAATGTCCAATCTATTCACATTTATAGGAGCATTGAGGAAGAGTGTTGCACCCAGAGTTTGTATAGAGATACCATGTTCAATCATAGTGGCAACAATCCCAGTTGTGGGGGAGGCCACCCTCAAACTGGTTACACCCTTCATATCATCTGAACCCAAGTGCCTATCAAGTTCAACACCTTGTTTCCCCAACTGGGTCAACATCCTCTATCTCATCACATTACTATCATTCTCCTCAATACTATCAACCCATATCCTCTCCAACACAACCACCACCTTGGATACCTTACACTTCTCCTCAATTTCAAAATTCTCATCCTTCACCTCCTTCTACATTGCCACCAAGTGTTCCAGAGGGTTTTGTGCAACTACACCAACCCATGAATGTTACTTGTGCTGCTATTGTCAACAGCAGTGGGAATCCTCCACAACATCATAGGTGTCCTTTCTTTAGATGTGACCGTAAGAAGGGACAACACACTTCTAAGCCCACTACACCTTCCAACCCAGCACAAGTCTAACACAGTGGTGCAACTCCCTCCTTGAACCCAACACCTTGTGTTACTTTATCTGGGCCACCAACCACCACTCCAACAACCATGGGGCCCAATGAATATAACCACCAAGGGAGACAGATCGATCCTTGCATACCATCTTATGATCACAAGTACCATAGTGGGTCAAATCCTTATAAATTAACCACATCCTATAACTTGCCCTACTATGTCAACTCTAATCAAGTGTGTGAACCCCAATGGGGTAATTATGACCAAGTTCCAACATTTCCAACATGCAAGAATCCCAATTCTTCATTTATTAATCCTAGCCATGCTCAACTATTTAGTTATGGGGGATACCCCCCATTCTAATAACAAGTAGGATTAATAAATATTTTTCATTTTCTTTGATTTTGAAATTTTTGTTTTTTATTTTTTCACTTTTCAACTTATTATTTAATATTTTTTCCTTTTTTTCTTTTTACCTTTTTATGAGTAATCTCATCTAGGAATAAAACACTCATGTGAATCATTGGTTGAGGTGTTATCTTATGCTATCAAGTCTTAGGTGACTAATTATTTAAATAGGGAGCCCACAACATCCATCAACCCATTCTATTAATAAGGGGTTCTACCTTGGGTACAATCATATTCTTAATCATTAAAACTTAAAGTAACTTCGTGTTATCATACCTAGAGTGAAGAAGGATGGACTAAGCAGGAATGACCAGGGTGTGACATCAAGGGGACTTGTGGATTCTCTTTGGTGGCATCTGTGGGAGTTACCATGCAGCTTGGTTGTACTAAGATCCTTGTAGATCTAATGAAAAGTGGGAGTAAGAGTAATCAAAAGGTACTCAACCAAAAAAAAATAATGCTATTCCAGGGGGTCCCATTGGAAAGACATGTACCCATGCCTAAAGGTAGGCAGCTTCTCTAGATAAAGCAATACTACATAAAAAAAAGAGAAAAGAAGAGAAAAAGTGTATGCCACAAAGCAAAAATCACTCCTCCCTTGAACAAAATTCCAAGTGATCGTCCAACTTGCTGTCATGGTACTTTTATGGTTGTCCATCATTGGGTGAAGTAATGCTATGTCACTGATCGGAGGAATGGACTTGGTTCTGATTTCAAAGTGATAGGTTAATGACACATTAATCATGTCTTACACGTAGGATTCATTGTGCCCTAAGTCTGTTACCTCATGTCCCGATCTCTGTAATCCCTTCCACAATTCACCTTACCTCGCTATTTGTATAATTGTGACTTGTGACTC
This sequence comes from Gnetum montanum, assembly GCA_015680685.1. Taxonomy (NCBI): domain Eukaryota; kingdom Viridiplantae; phylum Streptophyta; class Gnetopsida; order Gnetales; family Gnetaceae; genus Gnetum; species Gnetum montanum. Next base: position 167,681 of record MNCI01026786.1, read on the forward strand.
GGGTAGCATGGAATTCATTTGTCATTGTAGTGATATCTACATGTGTGTGTTTTATGGAACTAGTGTGGATTACATTTAACCCTTCTAGTACCTACGTACATTTCAAGGTGTGGTTATGCAAGGGCATTATAGGTTGGAACCTACTTTGGGGAGGACCCACTTGCACAACCTTTGTAATTTACACTTATAACACATCTATCACACATCATTCTATACCCTCTAAGTATTACCAAGGTTCTTGTTTCCCTTATTATCCTTCTGGTTTAAATGTTCTTATGAGCTAACACATGTCCTTTTCCCCGTACTCTTCATGATTTTCATTGTCATATTTTACACCATTACACTTTTTGTGACTTCAAAACTAGTTTGTAATACCCTGGACCCCTTTACATTGACCTACACATCCTCAATTTATACCTTGGAGGTTCAAAAAATTTTAAAATTTGATAAAATCTTCAAGTGCCCTATTTTCGATAGGACATGATATTGGGTCCCCAATATTGAGTCTGATGCGATATGCGGTCCCCACTAGTGGGTATGCGATATTGCATCCTTAATATATATATATATATATATATACATGGACCCCTGCACTTGTCAACATCATTTGTAACTATTCACATGGGGGAAGTTTTTCAAATTTTCTTCTACGACTTGCGTTTGTGCATCTCTTGCTTTGATAACCATAACTTGTTCGCTGGTGCTCCGATTTTCATTCCGTTTGAACCTACTTGAACCTGGAGTGTTCAATTTAGTCATGGGGGAGGGGTGCACATCGAATTACACATAAATTTTTTGAAATTAACCATTGCCCGAAGGACACTATCAAGGGTAATTAGTTATAAAAATAATGAACATGTGCCAAAAATAATTACATCACCTTATCCGGGAAACTAAACTCTAAAACCACCTAAGCAAAGTGCACCATATATTAAAATCTTTTGGGAACATTTTCATAACTTTAAAATCACACAGAATCAAATAAACTCATTAAGGAAGGAAGTAAGATATAACTTAACTTTGGTAAGCAACCTTACTAATGATTGGCCTCGTGTAATTGCAAATGGTCCCAAAGCATGGACAACAAGAAGGTCCCTCTCAAGGTGTGTTTAAGCAACCCAGGAGAGGTAGAGGACAAATGGCTATAGAAAAAAACACAGAGTAGGAGGAACAATCATTCAGTATCCATCAAGAAGAAGGTCTTGCCACTGTACAATCGAGACATGTAGAAGGAGGAGCTACTACAGCACTTGAACAGGGACGACAACTCACATTGCCCCCAGAATGTGTCCAAGCCATCCATGAAGAGTCCACATCAGCTATAGTAATCGTGGAATTGAACTTTAGACCTTTCACAGAATTTTCTCCTAAGGCCATTAGGGACCACCTCAAAGGGTCCCCATTATGGCCTATCCTCTCCGAAAGTGGTGCATGGTACTTAGGAGAAACGTACTAGTTCTAGCACAATAAAGAAGAAGGCACCATAGTTGACATTTGTGGTGTGTTTGTTGATTTTTCTTTCAATGCCATTTTGGAAGTGTTAAACCTTTCAAACATAAGGCCAAAGGTTGCTTGCTTGTCCACTCACTCTGATGCTGATGCATGTAAGGTTTGGTTAGACAAGGCGTATGGTAAAGAAGATAAGATATATGGAGAGTTGATGTTGGAAGAGAGAATCTACTTTAAAATTGAAACTTATCACATCTTCTCCACAAAAGGATTAAATAGAATTTCAACATATGCGGCAAGAGGAAGTGTGATATTGATGGAAAAGGTTAATGCTAACCTACCACATCTATATTTCATGGAGATCTTAAGGCAATTTGAAGAACGCAAGACAAAGAAGTTTGCATTGCCCTTCCCTTGTCTCATTAGGAAGCTGTGCAAGCATGCTTGTATTCAAGGAGACACCAATGATGTCCTTAAAAAAGCCCAAAATTCTTTGTACGCTAAATTGCTAAAGCCACCAGCTATAAGGAAATTTGTTGGTAAGATGCAAGGGCCAGAACAAGAGAAAGAACAGATGGTGGAACCCACTACAACTCAAATTGCAGGGCATAGCCAACCTCCAAGCATAGGACCCAGTCAACAACATGAAGCAGGGCCTAGCCAACCTCCAAGCATAGGACCTAGTCAACAACATGAAGTAGGGCCTAGCACGAGCCAGCGAGATCAACCACCACCACCATTGCAGGATTACCAACCATCGATGAGCCATCTCAAGGCCATCATTGAGACGGTTAGTTGGGGAAGTTGTGATGATGAAAATCTCTTCCACATCATCAATGATACCATATAGCCCACTTTTTCTATAGATCATGCATGGGGTGAGGTGTCCATTCAGATAGGAGGAGGGGAGAGTTATTGGTCGCAACAGATTTCAGGGAACGCTGCATCCTTTCAAGTGTAATTAGAAACTGTTGAAGGGGCCAGAGTGGTGGTCATGCAACACCAGGATGTAGTGGGAGCCATAGAGATGGTCACAGACCACATCAAGGAATTTTTTAATGTCCCTGTTGTTTCATCAGTAGATTTCACAGGAGCACAGGATGCTCAAACTCTTGCTAGTCCCTCAATGACTCCTGCAGAGCATGAGGATGTGCTTGATTGATTACTATAAATAGAACAGGTGATGATGTCCTTGTTTGACATCCCATAGGATGTTACGGTAGCACAATCAGACCTCATCTCCATCAAAGGAAAGCTGGTCATGATAGAGCTGAGGGCCAAGCATGTAGAAGCAGAAGTTGCAAAACTACAAGAAATGGTCATAACCTTGCAGGTCACATAGTGGAATCCCTCTCAATTTGTTCTCGTAGACCAACTAGACACCTTTAGGACTGAGCAACTCAACAAATTGCTAATGGAAAATAAAAAGGTGGTAGAGGAAAAAGAGAAGGCTGACTGAAATGCCTCCATGGCACAAGTGCAAACTCACGTGCACGCCAAGGCACTTAAGGTCTTAAAAGAAAAAAATAAACAACTTATTGTCGATAATCTTTGGTTGACCTCTGTGGAGAAACAAAAGAACATTCTCGAAGAACATTTTCAACAGTTGCGAGAATAGTTGATTAGGGTCAACTAGGACATGAACTACTTGGCTAGAGAAAATTGAACCCTCTCAATGGAGGAGACACATGCCATTCGATAGAAGACGACCATTGAAATAAGCGTGTGGTAGGATGAGGCCAAGCAACATGAAAAGTTAAAAGAGCACTTTTGAGACCAAGTGGGAATGTACAAACAAATCATCAAGAAGGAGATCCATATGGCCAAGGCCCACATCAATGCTTTCAGTGCTCAACACACTGATTAGCGGGCCATATTGGACACATACGCATTTGATCACCAAGTGGCACTTAAAAGTCAGGACCTGCAAATTCAGGACCTCACAAAATACATAGAGTTGGCAAACCTACGGTATGCTAATCTAGCCATGTTGACAATAGGGCGTCCAAGGACAGAGCTCAAGAAGTAGTTAGCCACCACTTACACCAAGTATGAAGCAGAATTTGTAGAACACAAGAAAACATTGCAGAAGCTGGAAGTCACAAATTATGAATTAGAGGTGGTTAAAGCAAGCTACCAAGGATAAAAAGATGTCGTAATGGACTTGGCTCAACGACTTACAGATTTGTAGGAGTACAGGGAAAAAGCTAGAGCCTATGAGAAGGAATGACAGTTGTTTGTGGCCTGGTACATCAAGGCAAACAAAATGTTTCCACAACTATCATGCCCATGGGAGGTGCCAACTCCATCAAACATTAGAGCATCAACCTGGATGACACAAGATCCCTGAACTGAAGAGGAGAAACTCCAGGCACTACTTCAATGTCATCAAATCCCAAAACCTGGAGCACAAGACAAGGGAAAGCAGCCCATGGAGAAGCCACCACCACCAGGAATCACATGAGTTCCATCCAATTTTGTAATTTTAGGAATTTTGCATTTTTTTGTTGTGTCCAAATTTTGTTCTATTGAGTTCTCTGCTATGGCATGAATAGATTCCCTATCAGTTAATAATCCCATACTTATCCATTGTATAATCAATGGGGCTTGTTCTCATTTTGACTTGAGGATGAGTTTTCATTTAGTCATGGGGGTATGATGAATCGTGATTCATCTGGTTGCGATATCAAACCCACGATATTGAATATGCAATATCGGGTACGCGATATTGCACCCAAAAATGATATCGGATATGCGATATCATGGTTTCTACATGGGCCTATAAATACACATGTAGGCACATGGGAAGAGGAGTCTTTTAGTCAGTTTTAGTGAGTTGGTTTAGTGTAGGATCTTTTTGTCAATTTTTCCTCTCAACCCTTTCTCCAAGTGTATGCATGCAGTGTGATGATTGTAATTGTATGACATCCTTTATTTGAGTTTGACGTACTTGGACACGCACATGACCAAAAATAAAGATCGAGATTACTTCATGATTGCAGCATTTACTTAGTTTAATTATTTAATCATTATTGTTATTTATTGCTTTCTTAGTAAATATCTCTTCACCCTAAACTCCTTAAACATAGAATGAGTACGAGTTAATGACAAGCATTTAAGTGTGACTACTTGGTATCCTAGTAGCATACCTAGGCCATGCGCTTGGTAATCCCAATAGTAGTTGTGCACGAGGTCCAAGATGTGTATGGATGATTATGAAACAAATGCTCATCGCACTTAGGCTAGTTTAGATTCTCTCCCCCTATCTCCCCTTAGTATAGCTCTCTCTCTCCCTTTTCCTCCTAGCTTAATTAAAGATTATTTTCCATTGCTTCTAGGAGTAGCATTAGTTTAGGAACACATCATACACCTCACTCTAGACTAAACCATATGTGACAAAGCAAATACTAGTCTAGGTGGGAAGATAAAAAACTGTGATCAACAAGTAACTATCTAGATACCACAACTAGCCCATCTGTAGAGTTTGACTGGATCATGCGTGAAATGCTTGTATTCATATGATTGAGAGTAGGGGTACCTCGCCACTCATCATTAGGACATTTTTAACACAAACTCCACAAGGAACTTCTTATGACCTTAATTTAGAATTCTATTCCACCTTTGTCTATCATCCATCTACGCTATCCATAACTTACCTTACTATCGATGTCCATGTTCTTGATTCAATGTCTTGGTCTAACATACTTGAGTTCTTTGGTAGAATCTTTTGGGTTTTGATCCTTAACTCCATCAATCATTAATCGCTTATGGGGTCCATGGACTCCTTAGGTTGAGGCTATGCAAGGGAAAATAAGACATGTGCTTGCTATGGGGAGGATCCACTTGCATATCTCTTGGCTGGGTTCATTAAGCACCTTATCCTTAGGCATTCTTACAATACGAATCTCTTGTACATCCATCTTCTACATCAAACCATGTGCTCATTTACATATTTTATTCAATAAACACATTCTTTATCAAATTTTTGAATTTTTGAGCTTTCAAATATCCTCTTCAATGATTTCATCATATTCTTAGCTTTTTTTGGGGCTCCATGAACCCAAAATTCATTAAAAAAATCCTTGTATTTTTTAAGATATTAAAATCTCAAAATTTTTCCTATGGGCTCCATATACGAGGCCTTGTTGATAGAGTAGGCATGTATACAAGGCCCTATATATGTGGCCTTGTTGACATAGTAAAAAAATTCTATATATATGGGTGACATCACTTTGAAATTTTTACATTTTCTCATAAACACCAAGGGAGTTTTTTAAATTTTTAGAGCCCAAAACCTTCCAGAACCCATAAATTCCTAACTGTTTATCCAAATCACTCCTTTCTTTGACCTTGCATTTTATCAGAGGTAAGATTTTCGTTGCAGGGGCCACAAATGTGCCATTTTTGATGAAAAATATTTCACCATTTTTCTAACTCCCACAAGGGTTTAACTAAGAAATAAACTATTGAACATCAAATTACAAGAGTTAAACCTTTTCAACAAGCTTCGGTGACATTTATAATAAATAATTAGTAAAATAATCAATCTACCATGGTCCAACCTTAGCCAAAGTGTAGCTAACTAATGAGATAAGGTATTCAAAAATTTAAAGTTACAAATTATATCTTCTAATCCATGGATGTGTTGTGACCGTAGATGGCACCAAAAGATAAATACACGTAGGAAGAAGAATCATCTCAACCAAGGGAGAAATGGCCTAGAATGGAAAGGGGCCAAGAACAAGCCAAAGAAGAAGCACTTGCAACCCATTACACAGGTCCTCTTAGGGAAGAGGCTGAGGTGGAATCTATTTGATAGATTCTAGAACTAGCAACAGAAACAAAACATTCCCATCAGAATGATGCACTAGCTCAACAAGAAAATCTCGAGGTGACATTGAAAAAAGCCTACCTAAATAAAATTAGATCAAGGGAGGTCCAAAAAATGATGGTCCAAGAGTTAATATTTGGCCCTTTCATGGAAAAATCACCAAAAGAAGTGTAGGACCAACTAAAGGCCTCTACCATGTGGCCAATCATCAGTTTCACTAGGGAGTGATACATGGGAGAGACATTCCTATTCTATAATAACAAGTAGGCTGGATCAACTATAAAAATCAAGGACATCTCAGTGTCCTACTTGGTGCAAGCCATTATTGAAGTGCTTGGGTTGCTAGAAATAGGGATGAATCTCATTGAGATTCCAATGTAGGTAGATCCCAGCATTAAGAAAGAATGGATGCAATGGTGCTATTGTGTCAATCACAAGGATTTTGGTGCACTCACATTGGCAAAAAGGATCCACTATAAAATTATAGCCTTCCACCTCAGTCCCATGGTGAGGCCAAGAAAAATCACCACCTTTTCTGCCTATGCATGTTTTGCTCTGAGTGGGAGATTCCTTGTCAACTTTCCACAGCTAATCTATCTAGAGATGGAGAAGCGATTTAAAGAAAATGAACATGAAAAGAAGACACTTCCCTTTCCATGCTTAATTAGAAAACTCTATCGAAGGGGAAGAATAGTCCATTATACAAATGATGCTATCAACCATTCTCTAACCACTAATTGGGTAAAGATGATAAAAGATAAGATGCCTACAACAACCATTTAGGAAGAGGAGTAGCAACCACCACCTCCACTTGCCACTCAGACAACTATGTCAGACATTGCTGCAACAACCCAACAATTATGTGAATATCAAGAATAGCTCTTTAGTGAACAAGAGCAATGAGCAGGCACAAGTGGTGGAGACCCATTTGTGTATCAACTAGCAATCAGTCACCTAAATGAGATGGCCCAAACAATTATCCTGATGGGTGGAGGTGGATTCATTTTCTTAGCTAAAAGAATGAAACTATCATGAGATTGAATCTTAGCACTAGAGAGGTCATAGTATCTCTTGTAGAATAGTAGCCACTCCTAGAAATCTCTAGGAATGTTGTGACCTTCTTGTTACACTTGGAGGAAGAAGAGGGGGCAACCGTGCTAGTGATGCAGCACCAAGGATAGGAGACAGTAGCAAAGATGGTTGCTAACCAAATTGCTAAAACACTCAATGCACTTGCAGTGTCTATACTAGTCATCACTATACTAAAATATGTGTAGACATCTGCAGGGACCACAAGTAGTAGAATAAAAGTAGCATAGCATGAAGAACTGTTGGAATGACTAGTGGAAACTAGGTGATGGGACGCGATATCGCATGGGCCGCGATATCACATACGTGATATCGCAATGTGCCACCAAATCTATAAATAAGAGGCGGCTCTCCCTTGTTTCTCCATCTAGATCTAGACCCTTAGCAAAACTCTAGCAGTTTTACCTCTCCATAGATAGAATAATTTCCATGTCCTTGCAGTAGGAGTCCCAAAGTGAATGGATCTTTATTCGAGCAAATATTGTACCTGAGCACAAGTTTGTGTACGGAAATAAAGATGAACTTTTGGATAAACCTTGCAGTGCATGGACTAAGCTAAATAGGACTTTAATTATTGTTAATGTTTAAATGCTTTATTAGTTAATTAAATCTCTCTCAACCCTTAACTCCTAGTAAAGTGCATTCAGTACGACTGCTTCGAGCACGTGCGTTACGCTTGGTAATCCCGATAACTAATAGCGTTTGGTAATCCTAGAAGGTTGTATTGGTTCAGGGTGTGAATGGCAAGTGGGATGGATACTGATGCTAGGCATTAGAACTTAGTTAGTTAAAGTTAGTTACTTAGTCTCTTCACCCTTTCCCTCATTAGCATAGGCGATAAAAGATAAAAGACATAAAAATCACATACCTCAAACTTACTTAACCATACAACCATGAAAAATAAAAGTAAGTCTAGGAAGACAACGAACGATTAACCTTAAGTGTTCCATAAGGTGTGTAGGCACTTAGTATTCATATGGTTGAGTGTAGGGGTACCTCACCACTCATCACTAGGCAACCACTTTTGGATGCCTTTGACCTTTCAGACAATATTAATGCAACCTAGTTGGAGCTGCTAGAAGTAAGGGGAAAAAACATCATCTTGGAGGTGCAACTTGAAATAGCCAAGGAGTTGAACAAATACTTGGCTACTAAAGTTTCCAAATTAAGAGCCCAAATTGCTAATCCTACATTTCTCAACCTAACATTAACAAAATATGAAGCTCTTGAATAGCTTTCCACAAGATTGAAAGGGGTTGAGGGTGTGATGTAAATGATGTTGTTTTATTGATCCTTAGCAAAGGCTACATAGCACAAAATTCAGAAGGCCTTAGATTAGACCCACTAGAAGAATGTACAATTGACTACAGAGAACCATCTTTTGTGGAATGTTGATGAGCACAAACAATAATTAACCAACTTCATCCATTAATAGTAGGAGCAACTAGCTAGAGAGAGCATAGAGCTAAGAAGATTAGTAGCAGAAACCAGAGATCTTTCCATGGAGGATGTCTATGCACTTTGCCAGAAAAGTACGATAAAGGTAGCTGCCTAGAAATTAGAGGCTCTCAAATTTGAGAGAGTCAAAGATCATTACGGAGATCAGGTTGGTCTATAGAAAGAAGTGAATGAAAAACACATCTAGTTGGAAAAAGAAAAAGTAAATAAAGCCTTCCAACAACTCTAACAAGGAAGAGAATTATGGAATCCATCATTGATGGGATAGATGCCTACAACAAGGTAGAGATCTGCATAAAGGAGTTGCAAATTGAGGAGATGATGGAATACATGGAGCTTTCCAATCTCTAATATATAAATTTGGCCATGTTGACTACCAGATGATTATGGTTAGAACTAGAGAAGTAGGTGGCCAGCTCATACTTGTTGTATGAGGCCAAGTTCAAGCATCACAAAGACATCAAGCAAAAGCTTACAATGGTAAATGCTGAACTCAAAGTTCTCAAGGGAAAATACACTAATCAAAGATCTACCACCAAGGACCTGGACAGAAGGATGAATGAGTACCAGGAGCTATAAAACATAGTCAGGGAATTTTATGTTGAACACAAAAAATTCACTTCCTAGTTTGTCAACACTAAGGGGCTATTCCCGGTAATGCCCTGTTCGTGGGATATCCCCATTCCAGCCCACATTGGTGATGCCATGTGGACTGTGAATGATCTCCAGAGTAAGGAGGAGAAGATGAAGGCATCATTGGATGTGTTTCACCTTCCATTGAAGGTTGTAGTCATAGTAGGATATCCATAGCTACCTCAACCATTGCACATGCCCGAAGCTAGTGAAGGTCCTTCAGAATCTTAGGATCCTCTACCTCCTAGGACTATATAATCTTCTTCACCATCTTTATGCCATCAAAGGATGTTTTGTTTAATTTTGTGAATTCATGTCATGGTGTTTAATTTTGTATCATAAACTCCACAATTTTTGTAATTTGTTGATTTGTACACTCTGGTGCTCAATTTTGTTATGTCAGTTTGTTATGTCAAGAGTTAGTTAATAATCCCATACCTTCCCAATTTGTAAAGGAAATTAACGATAAATTTTCATTCAATCATGGGGGTACGATGAACATTAAAGTGTCACATTGATGGAGCCTCATTTATGTGGTGTTGTCCCATCAATGTAGTCCTGTAATAAAAACTATAAATGCAAGCTCACAGCTGTGTTTATGGGAATCTTTTCATAAGTAGTAGCTAAACTCTTGCAATTTTTTCATTTGAAAGTTAGAATATTTCTCTGAGTACTCACAGTAGGAGTCAGAAACTGTATGGATCTATATTTGAGCATTGTTATACCTAAAGATAGCAATGCCTTTTGATTAAGCCTTGCAGCACTTAGAATAGATTAATGATTTATTTATGAATTTACTATTTTCATTTAATATGTAATTAATTAAGCTCAATTAGAATTTAAGCAATTAGTTAATTAATTAAGCTAAATAGATTGAACACATAAGTAGGACCGCTTCAAGTGTAAACACGTATTTTCCTGGTAATCCCAGTAGCATTGTTGCTTGGTTTGCCCAACATCATAGTGCTTGGTAATCCAATAGTGGATACATGAGTTCAAGATGTGTATGAAAAGTGGGATCGAATGCTTATGTTAGGACTAGTTAGAGACTAGTTAAGTAGTTAAGTTAAATTTGTTATTAAATTATTTCATCTCTCTACTTTAGGTACCAAGGAACATAAAACATAAAACAATAAAAATCATATGCCTTGATTACATTTAACCATACCTTTGTACATCACAAGTGTAATTGGAAAGACAAAAAATGACCATTAGGACAGGATTCACTTACTAGAGGACTAGTGTACCAAAAGACGTAGAGTTCACAAAATTTGACTAGATCACTCATGAATGCTTTGTGATTCATATGGTTGAGTGTAGGGGTACATTCACTACTCATCAACCCTTAAATAAGCTAGCTTATCTAAGGTATGCTTGTTTCACACATGTTAACGAATATTAGAAAAATTGTATTTTTTCTATCACAATTATAGTTTATATGTTGAGGCCATTATAGTTACAACTTATATGCTACAACCTCACATGCTACAATCCATTTACGCTACAGTTTAAATACATTGTGACCTTTCTTACACTACAACTTAAATACACTATAGCTAAATATGTTGTGTCCTTTTTTACGATATAGCTTTTCACGTTGGAGTCTCGTGCCATGCAATTTAATTTAATGTAATTAAACTTTTTTAAATTAAAAATTAAATTAAATGAAATTAAATATTTCCTCAACTTGACTAATTAATTTCTTTTACATATTTTATGCCTTTTACCTTAACTATTCTATTGCACAACATCATTTTCATGGCCTTGAAATAGGAATCTAGTCCCACATATGACCCTAAGAACCTAGCCATAGTGCAGTGCAGGGAATTCCTTAAGAAATTAAGACTTAGTTCATTACATGTAAATATTGATGTTGATCAATAATACTATAACTTTATATGCATGAAAATCCAAGCTGGTTTGCACATCCCATGCAAAGAGCTTTTCTCTAAGCATCATTATGAATTGACCTATAAGGATGGAAAGGAATATATTTCTTCATCGTATGACCACATCAAATTATCTAAATTTTACATGCACTTGTTAACATAGTTGGTAACTATGGATGAGGATGGTAAAATAGTAAAAAGACTAGTTTAGGGTCCTACTTAGAGGATTAAGATGATTTTGGAGCTGAATATGAGCTTGATACATTCATAGGGAACATTTTCCAATGATCTATCCCAGAAGCGACCATGTTTAATTTTGTGCCTCTTATTTCAATAGTGAAGCAAACTCACTTTGTGACCTCTGCAAGATCAAGTTCCAAACCTACCTCCTTATTTACCTCACTATTTACATTTACACCCTTTGCTACTGTGCCTCAACTTACACTAGTAATTCACTCTATGCTCAAACCTTTCATAGTGATGGTTGGTCCTTGTCATGGAATACAAATTCCATTCGTATCACATAACCCATTTATTTCCAACAATCCCTTTGTTCCTCATGTCTTAATGCAAACCTCATTCCCCATGTTTAATCCTCACATAGTAGTAGTTACAAGACCTCTCCCACCTATACCATTGCCCATCTCACAACCACTAGTCGTGTAACAATAACAAGTGTAGCTCTTTGGAGCTTCAAAAGGCCTAAATCAAGTCTTTCAACTAATCAAAGAACTTAATGAAAAAGCTTTGAAAATAGAGGCCAACATAGCACAAATTGTAAGGGTTATGAACTTCTACCAAGATGACCCCATTAGTCCTACCCTTTCTCAAATAACCTTACATCCGAACATGCCTATCCCAATCTTCACCAAATACAATGGTGAAGGAGATCCTAATGCATAATCTTCCAATCTAAGTGCCTCCTATTGTAAGCATGGCCTCATATAATGTATGCATTTTCCCTATGTCCTTGAAAGTGAAGACCCTATATTGGTACAGAACCTTACCTAGAGGTTCTATCTCTTCTCTTGAATACTTGATAGTCCTGTTTGTCAACCACTTTAAATACAACTTGAAGCCTAATATGATCTTGGACCAACTGATGAACATGAGGTAGTGGCCACTTAAACCTATCCAAAGGTTTATTCAGAGATGGAATGTAATGCTCAATGAGATTCCCAAGCTCATCTTTGAGACCCACCTCTTAGCCATCTTTAAGGGAGCCATTAATGACTTCATCAACTCAAATATTTACTATTTAGAACTTTAATTACTAAGCTAAGCATTTTCTCAAATCAAGAACATAAAAGAGGATACAGAGGCTAGTAATGATTTGGCCTATGTGGTCTATAAGAACTAGCACTCTAGGAGAAATAAGGATAAGACTAGACAAACATAAAAAACTATGGCAATAGTATCCAAGGATATGAAACAAGTAAAGAGGTGAAAATCACCTTCACACAATGCATCCTTTGATTCATCTCATCCATCTACATCATATACCTCTAACTAGTTAAGACCAAACTTTGAGTGTAAGGATAGGTCTAAATACACTAGGTTGCCTATGAAGCCCTCTAAGCTCTTAGAATAGTTAATAAAAGATAGTCAAATTTAACATAAACAACTATCTGAGGAAGCTTGCAAAAAGCACAATCATCTTTGTGACATAGAGAGAGAGATCTAATGATAATAATCAACGACAATCCAAAACTACCAAAGTAGTTTAAGCTTGATAGGTTTTGCCATTATCATTAACTGGCTAGTCATGATGATTTTTGCCTAGCATTAAAGGATGATCTTTAGAAGATGATTAATCATGAAAAGTTCGTGTTGAATGAGCCTAACTCTTCAAGCAGTAACAACAATTCTTACACTGTAGTCTTGTTTACATCTACTTGGTCTAGTCCTCCTAGGGAACTGTTTGTTGTTAAGATGTCATCACAGCTCCAAAACCTAAAGTCTAGATAACCATTCTTCATATAGGTATCACCACCCATGACCCTTAAGAAGCCTTTTGTTCTATGAGTCCCATTTTTAGTGGCATCAACATCACAACTAATGAGACGCGAATTGCACAAGCCGCAATATCGCGTACGTGATATCGTGTCGTTCCCTGCGATATCGCATACGTGATATCGTGGTCCGTCACCAAATCTATAAATAAGAAGCGGCACTCCCCTCATTCCCATCAGATAGGCGTAAAGTAGCGAAGCTCTGGCGGATTGATCACCCCAGAGATAGAATATTTTCCATGTGCCCGCAGTAGGAGTCCCCCAAGTGAACAGTTCTTTATTCGAGAAACTTTGTACCTGAACGCAAGTTGTGTACGGAGTGCATGGATAGGTTTATTAATGTTATTTATTGCTTTCCTAGTAACACGGCATGAGTACGACTTGGTTATGAGCGTTGACGAATGTGTATGGCTAGCCAAGGAATCGAATACTCATCGCGATTAGATTCTCTCACCCTTACTTCCTAGAACGTGGGACAAGTATGACTTGATTACGAGCATCTACGGATGTGTACGGCTAGTCAAGGAATCGGCTACTCCTCACACTTAGGTTAATTAGGTGCCTCAATACAACCGCTTCGAGCACATGCGTTACGTGTGGTAATTCCAATAACGATTAGCGTTTGATAGCCACAGTTGCACAGTTCAGGGTGTGTACGGCAAGTGGGAACGGATGCTGATGCTAGGACTTAGTGCTGTAGTTAGAGTTAGTTTTAGTCTCTCAACCCTTTACCTCTTAGCATAGGAGAAAACTAGAAATACCAAAAAAATCATATACCTCAGACTTGCTTAACCATACACCGTGACACATACAAGCAAGCCTAGGGAGACAACGATTAATTAACCCCAAGTGTTCCTTGTGGCGTTTAGGCATTTAGTCTGCG
>MNCI01026786.1:185273-217573 GCA_015680685.1 Gnetum montanum
ATCCACCATGTAAGTTCGTCACCCAATAAGTGTTCAGGCTGATGGGATGAACTATTTTCATATTGATTGCTAATGTTTGGTTTTTACCTTTAAGTGACAATGTTGATACTAAGGTATGTTCTTTTGATATGGCAGGCAATGAAATCACTTCATCCATCCATCCATCAGTCTCGATGGTTTCTCTTGGCTTGGAAATGTACAACTCTCTTCTAATAAGAACTTCAATGAACCGGTGATTGGGCATTTCTCAAACTCAGGAAGGACTCAATGATTGCAAAGGGTGTGACTTCAAGGGAACTTGATGTTTTTGTGTTGGTCATTCACTTGGGTGTTTGGATGTTTTCTTCTTGAGTTTTCTTACCGTTCCGATGTTACCCAATTATCGGAAGCTGAGACAATAAAAATAAGAAGTCTTTGCATGGTGTGGTCCCCACGCATAAAAACACAAACAAACAAAAACTAAAGTGAGGATTCAAAGCACACCCCTTAGATGAAATAAAATTTGGGCTACAAGCACTGGTTATGGAACCAAAGTGTTCCCTCTAACTAAGGTCCTTCTCGCTTCCCATTGCCTCCTTTGTTTCGTCGGAATGGTGGTGGCTCTTCGAAGATGCATCCCCGTTATCCAAGTGGATGGTTTAACCAAATGCATTGATGCAAAGTCACTGGAAGTGGTTGGTTTGAGCCCAGATTTGGAATGAGCTTTGCCAAGTCACATTAATCATAAAACACACAAGGGGCTTAACATGTAAATATGTCACAAGCATGAATAAACTTAAGCAAGTTTATCACCAACTATTTGATGATACAAATGATGATACCTATTGGAGAGAGTTGGAAATTCCTGAAAACTTCAAGCATTACTAGTTGGAATGGAATATGTATTTTTGAAAAATAAGAAGTTGGTTATAATCAATGTAAGACTTACTCCGGAATAGAAAGAGATGTTGTTGAAAGTAGTTGAAAGATGGGCAGCAGCTTTTGCTTGGTCATATCCTAACCTCACAGGGATTGATCCTAGGATATGCCAACATTTCATTTACACTGACCCAGCCATGAAGCCAAAACAATAGCTAGAAAGGTAGTTGAACCCCAAATTGAAGCAAATCATCAAGGAGGAAATCAAGCAATTCCTCAAGGCAGGGTTCATCTATTCCATTACGGATAGTGAGTAGGCTAATCCACTTGTAATTGTACTAAAGAAAGAGGATAAGTGGCAGGTCTACATCGATTTTAGGCTACTGAATATGGCAACATTCAAGGATCACTTTCCATTGCCATTCATTGACCACATGCTTGACACAATATCAGGACATTGCTACTACAGCTTCCTAGATGGTTATAGTGGCTATAACTAAATTCAAATTACACCAAAGGATTAAGCAAAGACAATGTTTACAAGTCCATAGGGGACTTTTACATATTGTAAGATGTCATTTGATCTATGCAATGCCCCTATCACATTTCAATGCCTAGTCTTAAGCATCTTTCAACAACAGATTAGTAGTGGTGTAGAAGTCTTTATGGATGAATTCTCCACCTATGGAGCTACATTTGAGCAAGCCCTTAACTACCTTGAGCAAGTGCTAAAATGATGTGTCAAAACTAACTTGTGGTTCAATTGGTAGAAAAGTCACCTCATGGTCAAGGAGGGCATTGTATTGGGGCACAAAATATTACAAGCAAGAATTAAGGTGGACCCTAAAAAAATAAGGGTCATCCAAGGAATAACTTGTCAGCCAGAAACAGTTAAAGATGTTCGATCATCCCTTGGACACATTGGCTACTACTGATGTTTCATAGAGAATTTATCTAAGATTACAAAATCATTGGTCAAGCTACCAAAGAAAGATGCTTCCTTTGTCTAGACTGTAGAGTGTGAGAAAGCATTCCAACAACTGAAGGAAAAGCTTGTAGCAACCCTAATCCTACGAGCACTGAACTGGTCCAGACCATTTCACATCATGATGGATGCATCAAATTATTCTTTGGGAGCTATGCTGACATAGTTAGATGAAAAAAAAAACATTCATACTACATCCACTATGCCAGTTGAAGCATTGTGGTTGCATAATTGAACTACACCACTATAGAAAAAGAATTGATGGCAATGGTGTCTGCTCTAAAGAAGTTTAGATACTATGTGCTTGGATATAAGATGTTTGTGCACACAGACCACAGTGCCATTCACTTCCTAATGAGCAAGCCAATGGTGAGCCCCCATGTCATACGGTGGTTGGTGATCTTGCATAAATTCGATCTTACAATGGTAGATCGAAAGGACACTGAGAATGTGGTCACTAATCACTTTTCTTGGTTGCGATGGGATGAAAAAGAGGAAGAAGGCCCATTATCCGATACATTTCCTAATGAACTCCTCTTTATTGGAAAAATAACTAAACAAATGTCCAATGGGTCAAAATGGTATGATAAGATTCTCACCTATCTTTTCACTTAGGAGATGCCACAAGGGCTGGACCACCGAAGGAAATAATAGTTTCTTCACTAGGTAAAGCACTTCATGGAGATCAATGAACACCTTTACAAGGTGTGGGCTGATGGCCTAGTTCGTTGGTGTGTCCCTGATGCTGATCAACTGCATGTGCTCCAAGAAGCTCATGAAGGTCCTTGTGGAGGACACTATGCTAGGAGATGCACGACCATCAAAATATTGATGGTAGGGTACTATTGGCCAACACTGTTCAGGGATGCTCACCATTTCATTTGCTCTTGTGAACGATGCCAATGGGATGGTGGAATGACTACTTGAATGGAGGAACCTCAACAATGGATTCAACCATTAGAACCATTCAACATTTGGGGCATTGATTTCATGGGTCCCATCATGCCCATGTCAAATGGAAAGGCATACATCATAGTTGTTGTTGACTATTGTATGAAATGGGTAAAAGTAGTAGCTATCATCAACTTTACATCCTCTACTGTTGCTTGGTTTGTACAACAAAATGTTGTAAATAGGTTTGGTATGCCACATGCATTAATTTCTAACAATGGAACTCATTTTATAGGCACTACTTTTTGGAAGCTCATGCAATTCTTGGTTTTTACCTTTAAGTGAAAATGTTGATACTAAGGTATGTTCTTTTGATATGGCAGGCAATGAAATCACTTCATCCATCCATCCATTAGTCTCGATGGTTTCTCTTGGCTTGGAAATGTACAGCTCTCTTCTAATAAGAACTTCAACGAACCGATGACTCGGCATTTCTCAAACTAAGGAAGGACTCAAGGATTGCAAAGGGTGTGACTTCAAGGGAACTTGCTGCTTTTGTATTGGTCATTCACTTGGGTGTTTGGATGTTTTCTTCTTGAGTTTTCTTACCGTTCCAATGTTACCCAATTATCGGAAGCTGAGACAATAAAAATAAGAAGTCTTTGCATGGTGTGGTTCCCACGCATAAAAACACAAACACAAAAAAAGAAAACTAAAGTGAGGATTCAAAGCACACCCCTTAGATGAAATAAAATTTGGGCTGCAAGCACTGGTTATGGAACCAAAGTGTTCCCTCTAACTAAGGCCCTTCTCGCTTCCCATTGCCTCCTTTGTTTCGTCGGAATGGTGGTGCCTCTTCGAAAAAGCATCCCCGTTATCCAAGTGGATGGTTTAACCAAATACATTGATGCGAAGTCACTGGAAGTGGTTGGTTTAAGCTCGGAGTTGGAATGAGCTTTGCCAAGTCACATTAATCATAAAACACACAAGGGGTTGTACACCACCTTGTCCTTGGGATTCCATTCCATCCTCTTCTTTCCATCATTCTCTCCATCGTTCACCTTATTGCCAGTTGTATCATTAGTGTATATTTTGGTTGATACATTGTTTTCTTTTTGGTAAATTCTTCCGGTTAAGACTTTAACTCTTGTTCCAAAGGACATTCCCAGAGCCTACGGACTCTTTGAATGTGGGATTGTCAGGGCACTAAGGGTATGAGCATGCTTTGGGGAGGACCCACTGACATTCCTATTTGGAACATTAGTTAACTTCTTTTCCTTAACATTTTGCAATTAATTTTAGTTTTGTTCATTTCCATCTTGACATCCATTTCATTGATGCCATAGTTGTCCCTTTTTACCTATCTTTCTTACTCCTTTTCTTTCTCCATTCTAACACTACCGGAGGTTCGCGATTAGTCATGGGGGTACGGGGCCTGATTTTTCGATTTTTCTCCTAAGCCCCAAATTTTTTTGTTTCTCTTCCTAACCCCTACACCTTCGGTAGTCATCATCTACATCTTCCCAGGTCCATATCAGCCATACCACAACCTAGCCAATGAACCTACACCGAAGCAAGGTATTAATTACTTAATGATTCAATTACCCTTGCTAATACATGATTGTGTTGTGTGTGCAGATGGTAATCATACAACAATGGATTGGATCTGGAGCAAAAACTTGGAATGGAGCAGCACTGCAGCAGCTATGCAAGGAGTAGGATTGATGATGCGCTTACGGATGGACAACGAAAGGCGTAATCTAGGCATTGGTAGCAACAAGACTCTTCTCTCTTCTTCTCTTCTCTCCTCTCTCCTCTTTTCTCTCAGCTGCCAAATATGGCCTGATGTCATTGTAATAAGGTGTTCACCCTTGTTGTCATGAACACCAGTCTTGTCAAGTCTTGTAATAATGAACCATTCACATGTCATTCCATTAGTTCCATTTCCCTCAATAATCCCATACCTACCTGATATTATTGTAAGGAACTCAAGGAAGAGTTTTCATTCAGTCATGGGGGTATGATGAGATGCGAATTGCACAAGCCGCGATATCACGTATGCGATATCACGGTCCACCGCCAAATCTATAAATAAGAGGCGACACTCCCCTCATTCCCATCAAATAGGCGTAAAGTAGTGAAGGTCTGGTGGATTGATCACCCTAGAGATAGAATATTTTCCATGTGCCCACAGTAGGAGTCCCCCAAGTGAACGGTTCTTTATTCAAGCAACTTTGTACCTGAACGCAAGTTGTGTACGACAATAAAGACGAACTTTGTGGATAAACCTTGTAGTGCATGGATAGGTTTATTAATGTTATTTATTGCTTTCCTAGTAACGCAGCATGAGTACGACTTGGTTACAAGCATTGACGAACGTGTACAGCTAGCCAAGGAATCGGCTACTCATCGTGATTAGATTCTCTCACCCTTACCTCCTAGAACGTGAGAAAAATATGACTTGATTATGAGCATCTACAGATGTGTACGGCTAGTCAAGGAATCGGCTGCTTGTCACACTTAGGTTAGTTAGGTGCCTCAGTACGACCTCTTCGAGCACGTGCGTTATGTGTGATAATCCCAGTAATGATTAGCGTTTGGTAGCCATAGTTGCATAGTTCAGGGTGTGTACGGCAAGTGGGAATGGATGCTAACGCTAGGACTTAGTGCTATAGTTAGAGTTAGTTTTAGTCTCTCAACCCTTTACCTCTTAGCATAGGAGAAAACCAGAAATACCAAAAAAATCATATACCTCAAACTTGCTTAACCATACACCGTGACACATACAAGCAAGCCTGGCAAGACAACGATTAATTAACCCCAAGTGTTCCTTGCGGCGTTTAGGCATTTAGTCTACGGAGTTCGACCGGATCGTGTGTGCTACACTTGTTTCGTATGGTTGAGTGTAGGGGTACCTCACCACTCATCAACAACCTAAGAAAAAATTTACCAACCCATGTAAGGCCTCCACCATCTACAAGTAAACTTGTAACAAGATGTGACCAAGGTTTACCTACAGTGGCAAATAATTTAATAGTTAGCAAGAGTTCATCACCTCAATGATGATGAAAAGAACCTATCACCAAACCAATAACGAAGCCCATTGAAGGTAGCCAACAATAAAAGGCTTGGAGGCAAACACCCATGGACAAGGCACCCAACACACATACATTGAAACCTAAGCCAAAAATCCAAATCACCAAGGCTAAAAGATCACACGCCAAGGGAAATAATTTCTTCATGATGATGGAACAAGCCAAATGGTTTGTTAAACAAAGAAACACTTCATTGAGCCTATACAACTTAGTCATGACTTATCTTGTTCATATGGATGCACTAGCTCAAGTGTTGAATTATATTCCTATGAGTGGATACATGCCTACCAACAAAGAGTTAATCAAATTTTTCATTAAGCAAGCTTCACTTAGGGAAAATGAGTATCAACCCATGCTCAGCTTTCTTGGCAGTGAGGTGAAGATGGGCTCATGAAATGAAGAAGTTCTATTTGCTCCTCTCCTCATTATCATATGTGTTGGCAAGTATAAAGTTCATCGTGTTCATGTGGATGACAAGATGACAACCAATGTGATATCACACACCGTTGTTGAGAAACTAGGCTTAATCAAAAACATTTAAGAAACCAATACCTTAGCACTCAAGTCATTTAATGTGTTATAAGTAGTGGTTCAAGGTTCCATCTCCCTAGATTTCATAGTCAAGGAAGAGTTTTTCACATTTGCCAACTTCTCAATGGTTGAAGAAACACTTGGTTTCAACTTGATCCTAGGGAGGCCATGGTTAGCAAAGCTTCAAGCAGTCTCATCTCCTATATAATAGAAGATTCACTTACTATATGAGGATGATGAAATCATGATTCATGGGGATAACACATGCCTACCATTACTTAATAATGCCAACATTGGTCAAGGTATAAGATGAAACTCTAGACACACAAGCTAGGGCCACCAAGGACAACAATAATGTTAATAGTGCCAACCCTACAACATTAAACAATCAACAAGAAAACCTTCCACTTACCATATTGAGCAAGAAGAATGTTGACCATAGAATTGTATAGAAGGGATTCCTTGATATGTCAAAGATTAAGCAACAGATCTACAATTAGTGTCTTGCCCATTCCCTTACTAATTATTGTTTGTCTCATTTTATGGCTTTATATCATGTTTTAATGTTTGTTTTATCCTTGTATTTTCTTTCAAGATTATCCCACACTTTCTAGACAAGTGTGGTCACGACCTGCTAAGGCCTAAAATTGGTAACATCATGGTCCACCATGGCCTAAAACTGATAATAATGTGGCTTGCTAGGGCCTAAAATTGGTGGCTTGCCAAGGCCTAAAACCGCTACACTTGTGGCCTCTCTTTTTACATTTGTTGAATTTTTAACTTTATTACCAAAATTTTATGTCGTAGTCTTACTCACAACCTTAAAACAAAATATAAAATATAAAAAACTTAAAATTCTACACAAAATAGTAGCCATAGTCACATAGTGTGACAATAATCAAAGAACATCAAAATGTCCATATGTCTACAGCCATAGTTGCACTATGCAACATACAGGAACAATACATGATCTTTATAGCCATTGTAGCCAAATGAAGACAACTATAACAGTACAACAAAGAAGAGCATAAAAAGATGTATCTGTTCATCAATAGCCAAAATTAAATCATAGGAGAATGAGAACCATTGGCATTAACTTGTTCACTGACTTCACCACTATAAGCACTAGAGGCCTGCACACAAGCAAAGCATTAAAACTATCAAAACAAAAAAATTAGAAATCAACAAACATAAAAACCAAGCTTAGGAAAAAATACTATTTAAAAAAAAATTAATTGAAAATGTAGAGAACATATCCTAGACAACCAAAAACTTTATGGGAAAAAATCACAAAAAATTTTAAATATTCCAAAAATGTCCTAGGACTCTCCTACATTGTATTAGGCATCTACACTACCAGCTTTTTCATGAAAAACTACAAAATTTTGGTAAAAACTAAGCTAGAGCACTAAAATGGAGTTGAAAAAAAAAACCTATAAAAAATTCAGAAAAAATTTTAAAAATATGATTTCGGCTTTGGAACAACCAAGAAAACCTAGAACAACTGATTTATGCAATTAAAATTGCAAAATTTCAACATATACAATCTAGCAAAAATGGCAAACTTAAGCCAAAATTAAAGAAAATAGGCTAAAAATGCCAACACACAAGCCTAGTTAAGCTGAGAAACTTGTTTAGAAACTACCATAAGTTGCCCCAAAACCTTCATATGCTGGTAATATCACTCAAATACATTATGCACCGTATAAGCTAGCTTATGTACAACCAAATATGTTGTGTAGGATATGATCTAGGTTATATAATAGCAAACCTAAATACGTTGTGACAACATATAAGCCAGCTTATGTACAACCAAATACTCTATGCAACATATAAGCTAGCTTATATAACAAAAAATTCAAATATGCTGTAGCAGCATATAGACCAGCGTAGGAGACATGAAAAAGCTCTAAACTTAAATTATCTAGTTCATACATTGCTTAATTGGGCCCCACATGCTATGGACATAACACACAATGTTCATATGCTATGAAGGTGGTTCCCACACATTGGGAAGGTTAATTTTTAATTTTTCAAATTATTTTAACACAAAAAATTCACTTTTTTGGAAGTTTACTACTAGTATGAACAAGATTTTTTTTGGCAAGATTTTTCTATTTTTGCTAGCTTTTTTTAAATTATTTTGACACTTTACAACTTGTTTTGTATAGTGTTTTGCTAAATTTGACAATTTACAACCTATTTTTCCTAGCCTTTTGCCAATTTTGGTGGTTTACAACCAATTATGATCATAAAAAATCTTATTTTGATAGTCTACAACCAGTTCTCATCAAGTTCTTACTTATTTTAGCTGTTATAGCTAGTTTAACTAGATTTTTACTTATTTTGGTAACAAAAATGATTTAATTTTTTTTTAAAAAAAGGCACTTTTATAAATTAAAAAAGCATGTAAAATTTTTTTAAAAAAAGGGCATATATTTTGTATTTAATCTTTCTTTTGACCTTGTGTGGCCTTGGTTTAGCCTCCTTTGACATTTCTTGATATCATTAGACATCATTATGTATCATTTTGATATCACTTAACCATCATTTGGTGTCATTAAGTCTTATTTTTCATCCCTTCTTCTTGGAATTTTATTTACTTCTATTTATAAATCCACTTAATTTCCTCTTAGCCTTGAGTGTATCTTGCACTTGAGCTACAAAATATTTTTCCATAATCTGCGCTTTAAATGCTATTAAAGATTTGATATTGAGAGAGACCTATGCTGAAAAATGATGTTAGAAAGGCTATGAAGTTCGTAACTCTGCTCTATTGTTTCTCTCTAGGGAATTTGCTTTGTCCAAAAGTCTTGAAATTGACTACAAATTTGGGTTAAATAGGCTGTGATTTGCATCAGTTACAGTTCCATTCGCTCACATGAGCATTACAAGCTTGGTGTAACGTAAATATGTAGCTTATAAGCTAGCATATTTAGCTTTTAGGCTGAAAACCCTAGCATATTTAGCATTTTCACCACCCAAAATTCCAGTGTAAGAGGCACTAACATAAGAGACTTCTGCTGCAATATGCAACCTATTTACATTTTAGACCTCTTATAACTAGCTTAAATGGCATGCACAGCTTATAAGCTAGTTTAAATAACATTTACAGCTTGTATGTTGTAAATTCATTTTTACATATTAAAAATTGCTAGAATTTTAGCTAAAATAAGGCCATTAGACAAGATTTTTGATGGGAAAATAGGCAATTGTTTCTACCTTTTAATTCCCATCAATTACATTGCAAATTTGGCTATTAAGGCTTATCATGCAAAATTGCAAATTTTCCTTGAGGTGTTTCATTGGTCCCTCTTTGTTGATGTTTTGAGGATTGATGTGAGAGACATCAACAAAGAATGTGAAACAATGCCATGAATGCATCACCAATGCTTCCCCTCCACACTTGATTCTGTAGTTTTCAAACCATGCCGAGTGCACACAATGATGAGATAAGGTCATGATAGGATGTTGAGCTTAGGATGAGATAAAGGTTATATTGATTATTAGGGGGCTAACAAAGAATTCCAAATGTTGACATCATGGCTATTAAAAGGGTAGTGGCATGCTTGATGAATAAAGAAGTCTTCATGCTATGAAGTGATGGTTACTTGATAATGTGAGGAGAAATTGATAATTTGTAACAAGGCTTCTTTGATAATTTGACTCTCTCTCTCTCTCTCTCTCTCTCTCTTTCCTTTACTTTTTGAGAGAGAGAGAGAGAGAGATATTAACTTGCTTATCTTAAGGCTAGATTGGCCATTTTGCTTCCTTGGTATTTTCTCCCCTCTTTTTTTCTTTTTGGAGCAAAACCTTCATTGGGTTTTGTTGCCAAAACTAAACTTTGCTTTCTCATTGAATGAGATGTGTTACATTCAAAGAACTTGGTTTTTGACTCTCTGTCAAATGAGATGTGTTACATTCAATAGATTGGAGTTCTACTTTCTCAATAAATGAGGTATGCTACATTTAGCAAATTTAAGCATGAAGCATGCTGGAGAAGATGTCACAAAGCCATGGTGCATAAATGTCAAACATAGGTTTCTAGTATTAACAAGGTATGGAAGACTATAATTTGGCTACGAGGAGTGGCCATGTACAAGGGGATGATGGAAGTGAAGTGAGGTAAGCACTGTTGGAAAAATTGAACAAGTTAATCACATCTCATGTATTGGGATAACGTAATTGCTCACCACTATGATGGGTCACACCTTTGTGATGACTTCAAGTTTCATTGTGCAAACAAAACTCCAAGAGGATAAGAAAAAAAGTCAAAGAGTACATGTGATTACAAGAATTTGCATAAGGCTACATGAGTTAGCAAGAAGATATAGTCCGCAATTGTTTATAATCAGAAAATACAAGAGAGATTTGGATTTTATTCCATAGAGTTATACAAAGTTCATAGTATCTTGTGATGCTAGAAAGAATTATAAGGCCATGCAGGCTCACTTGTTGAAGGCCATCATAGGTTTCAAATATTAGCCACATGTTCGAACCTATAAACAATGAAAAATAAAGGCAACAACCAAATAAGTTAACATTAGTCATAATAAGCATCATTTGAGGGCTTTAGTATTTCCTTATAGACAATATCTTAGGTGAGTTTGGATTCAAGTGGGAAACTTTGTTTCAATGTTTTCTCCTCACTTTTGTAGTTTATAATAGGGATTTCGACCAAGGACCCTTTGTGATGATGTTTCTAGCTTTTAAGGTCAAGAGTGATTAGGCTACTTTAGGTTATTGAGGTTACATAGTAAAAAGAGTTATAGGCTCAATGCTTAGATACTTAAGGGCAACTTGGTTGGATTAACATCATAAGAGAGGTCTACTTAGACTCCAAAGGCTAATTGAATGCTTTCACGTCTCCTTAGCTTAATCTTGTATGCCAACATAAGCAAATCAAGTGGCATCTGTGTGATATAATGATTAAACAATTTCAAAACAATGTAAAATAATTTAATAATAAAGCAAAGTTGGGTCAAAGCAAATTAAATCAATGCCAAAAAAAGGTCAAAACATGGTCAATGGAGGTCACAAGGGATAGATTAAGGTAAAATAGGATGAAACAAAGGCGAAATGATGTAGGATAGGATCAAATGAAGGCCAAATAAAGATCAAAACCAAATAAAATGGTGTCAAAAAAGGTCAAATAAGGCCTTATTGATGTCAAATAACATCAAATGATGTTAAATCAAGTTAATTAAGGTCCAAACAATGCCAAATGATGGTAAAACGTGATCAAATAGGACCAACTAATGTTTAAAAAATGAAAAGAAAACAAGGCCAAATGATGTGAAAATGATGAAAAATGAGGTCGAATGACACCAAATGATAGGAAAATGATGTTTTATAAGGTTGGATTGATGCTAAACTAGGTCAAATGATGTAGAAATGAAGTCCGACAAGACCAAATGATGAAAAATAAGGCTTAATGGCACCAAATGATGGTTAAGTGAAAACAAATGATGTCAAGTGATATCAAAATGATGTCAAATGATATCAAGAAATGTCAAAGGAGGCTAAACTAGGGCAACACAAGGTCAAAAAGCAACATTGAATACAAAATATATGCCTTTTTTTAAAAAAATTACATGCTTTTTTAATTTATAAAAGTGCTCTTTTTTTAATTTATAAATTATTTTTGTTGCCAAAATAAGTAAAAATCTAGTTAAAATAGTTGTAACTACTAAAATAAGTAAGAACTTGGTGAGAACTGATTGTAAAATGTCAAAATAAGGTTTTTTATTATCACAATTGGTTGTAAACCACCAAAATTGGCAAAAGGCTAGGAAAAATAGGCTGTAAATTGTCAAATTTAGCAAAAAACTATACAAAACAAGTTGTAAAGTGTCAATGTTTGATATTACCAAAATAATTTTAAAAAAAGCTAGCAAAAATAGAAAAATATTGCCAAAAAAAATCTTGTTCATACTAGTAGTAAACTTCCAAAAAAGTGATTTTTTGTGTTAAAATAATTTGAAAAATTAAAATTTAACCTTCCCAATGTGTGGAAACCACCTTCATAGCATATGAACATTGTGTGTTATGTCCATAGCATGTGGGGCCCAGTTAAGCAATGTATGGACTAGATAATTTAAGTTTAGAGCTTTTTCATGTCTCCTACGCTGGTCTATATGTTGTTACAATGTATTTGAATTTCTTGTTATATAAGCTAGCTTATATGTTGCATAGCGTATTTGGTTGTACATAAGTTGGCTTATATGTTATCACAACGTATTTGGGTCTTTTGTTAGATAACCTAGCTTATATGCTACACAACATATTCGGTTATACATAAGTTGGTTTATATGTTGCACAATGTATTTGAGTGATATTACCAACGTATGAAGGTTTTGGGGCAACTTACGATAGTTTTTAATCAAGTTTCTCAACTTAACCAAGCTTGTGTGTTGGCATTTTTAGCCTATTTTCTTCAATTTTGGCTTAAGTCTATCATTTTTGCTAGACTGTATATGTTGAAATTTTGTAATTTTAATTGCATAGATCAGTTGTTCTAGGTTTTCTTGGTTGTTCCAGAGTTGAAATCATATTTTTAAATATTTTTTGAATTTTTTATAGGTTTTTTCTTTAACTCCATTTTAGTGTTCTAGCTTAGTTTTTACTAAAATTTTGTAGTTTTTCATGGAAAAGTTGGTAGTGTAGATGTTTTTCCAATCATGGGTTATCAGCATATTGGATGCCTAGAGATGCCTAATACAATGTAGGAGAGTCCTAGGGCATGTTTGGAATTTTAAAAATTTTTTATGAGTTTTTCCCATAAAGTTTTCAATAGTAGTCGATGCACTACAAACTAGTGTTTTTGGTGAAAATTCTAGCTAAAAACTAGCATAGTTAGAGGATTTGGATCCCTTCTCCTTCTCCTTGGAAGTTTCTTTACTCCTATTTCTGAATCCACTTAATTTCCTCTTAGCCTTGAGTGCCAAATCATAAGCCTCATCAAGATTTTGTGGCTTATAAAAAGAGAACTCTTACTGGTACATCATTTTGATACCTCATATTAAGATTAAAGCATGTTCATATTTCTTCCAGTTTACCTTAGCTTGATGGAATAGATTACAAAGTTTGATGTGGAATTCTTTAACATCCTTATCACATTACCTTAGGAATTTCAACTTCATAATGGTTTCTTGTCTCTAACGAGATTGTTCAAATTTCTTTTTCAACTTGTATTTCATTAGTTTCTGTTCTTTGATGGGTTGACTATTTTGTCTTTCATAACCTTGGGACTCCTCTTCCCATCAAGTAGACA
The DNA here is from genome assembly GCA_015680685.1 of Gnetum montanum. Taxonomy (NCBI): domain Eukaryota; kingdom Viridiplantae; phylum Streptophyta; class Gnetopsida; order Gnetales; family Gnetaceae; genus Gnetum; species Gnetum montanum. The sequence goes on from MNCI01026786.1 coordinate 198,907, forward strand.
CCATACTTTCTAATCTAGATTCAACAATAGGAGGTACTTTCAAGTTATTCGATATCTCTTCCAACTAAAAATTCTTTTCAAGTACCTTCAGCCAACTCACAAAACATTGGTGCCATCTACACCATTGAAAGTCTTCAACCTAACATATGGAAGTCTTGTAGCATTTTTGAATGCTCTAGCAAGTCCTATCTCATCTTCCTTGTTAACCTTTCCTAGGGAAGAAGTATTTAACACTATTGGATCCCTTAGAATTCTCATCTAAGGAATAGGATTCCCTCCCATGGAATTCTTGGCTAATTGTTTTCTACATTCCCATAGTTGGATTGTCCTTCCTCTTCATCTACTTTGTCTCTACCTAGTTGTTAAACTTCTTCATTTGAACATGCATGCTCATCACCTCCGTGTGTTTGGATATGGCTAGGACTGGTAGTCTTGTATACCTTTACATTGATTTTATCCAATCAAGCAACTATCATCTATAGAAGGTAGACTTCATGCTTTTCATGTCTCTGTTAAGTGCTTGAATTTGCTTCTTCTTAAGTGTTAGTTGAAATAGACAAAATCTTCGACCAAATCCAAGCAGCAAAACTCTAAACAAAGCTCCAATACCAATAACGCTAGAGTAAGTTACTCCAATATTAAATCACCTTCAACTACTAAATCCAAATATCATGAAAAGATAACTAGTTTGCTAGAAATTAAGAAAACTATCTTCAATTATTCAATTAGAAGATTACAATGAGGTTCCCAAAACCCACAAACATCCACAACCTCTCACACTCAAATGATATTGCAAAGCATGAGGCTCTACATCTATACAATGGGTGTTCTCAATGTAAAACCAACCAATAAAAAATCTCTTCCACTAGCTGGAGATGAGATCTCGACTCACAAGTAAGATATAAGAGACTAGAACACATAGGCCAACACACCACACAATTGAACTTGGAGCTACAATCACCAATTTCACTCACTTAATGTGCTCTCACATCCTCTCTTGCTAAGCTCTCTACATTGAAGAGCTCTCTCTCTCACTCATGGTATCAACCATTATTCAATTACATCAATATTTATGGACAACAAAGAGACAAGTAACCTAGAAACCTTTCCTCAACTGAAGATTCTTCAATTGTCTCCATAGTCTTCTTACCTTCTCTTTGGTTGTTTTCATCCTTCTCCAACTTATTCTAGTTGTTTCTTGAACTAGGATAGATGATTTTGAAAGTTTCCTTGGTCGTACACATCATCTCTAGCCTTAGGAAGACACCTCCTATTAATTCTTAGTTTGTAGGGGAGATGTCTCCTGTATAGGCAAGACATCTCATCTAGGTAGGAGACGTCTTGTCTGTAGCAAGGCATCTTCCTTGAGAAGATTGCACTTCCAACAAAACATCTCCTTTCACCTCAAGATTCCTTCTATTAAACCTAAGCCTAAGCCAAGATGTCTTCATCAAGTCTGAAACTTGTAAACACAAACCTAGGGAAGGAACAAAGGAGATCAAAAGAGGTATCCTTACACTAGAGAGGGGGAGGAGGGTTGAGTGGTTTGTAATTATGTGTGAGGGAAGGATGATGCTTGACTAGTGTAACTCTTATTTGTTTCCACTCAATTTTAATAAAGTAGATTCTTCTAATATGTGCAATCCTTAATCTTCTTATCTATGGATGTTATTCCCAAACCTTTCCTATTTAAAGAGTTGATATGGTCTTTCCTAGTGACATCCAACATCCACTTAAGCATTTGCATGAGTGTTACATGCTCATATTGAGCTTGAGGCTTTTTGATAGGTCATCCCACACCATACAAGATTGCAAATCTAATTGCAATTTTATAGAATCTTTAAATTCTAGCTATTTCATCCATCGTACTTAATTCTATTTATGACATCATTGTTAATTTCATTGTCCATTTGAAGAAGATATCTCAAGTATTTAATTGGTTACATTGAGTAAGTTCTTGTATTTAGATCCTAATCTTCATTTTCTCATTACTTATTATTTTACTAAAATTGCATTTTATGTATTTAAATTTACTTCTACTAATCCTTTATCCTTCTAATCTAGGATACCTCTTCAAATCTTCATTTTTATATCCAAGGCTTTTGTAGATTTATCCACCAATGCAATGTTATCTTGAAAGAGCATATAATAAGGTATATCATCTTGAATTTCTCTAGTCAACTTCTTTATAATAATTACAAATAAGTAAGGACTTTAAACAAATCATTGGTGTAGTACTACCATCACATTAAGTATGTGGCCTCTCTACAAATGATGCGAACTCAAGTGGTGGCTCCATCATATGTGTTTCAAATAGTCTTTATGTATTAAATAGGAATATCCTTCATCTTTAAAGCCCACTAATGAGTGGCGAGGTACCCCTACACCCAACCATAAAAATCACATATGTTCACATGTGATTCAATCGAATTCCGTAGACCTTAAGTTGTTAAGTGCTCTGGTTTCAAGGAAGTGAAATCTAATTGAAATGATCGTTGTGTTCTCAGTTTCACTTGTGAGGTACAAGTATATGGTTAAGTGCAACTAAGGTATGTGATTTTTATCATTTTATAAGTTTAATTGCTTAGAACCAAAATAAGAGGTAGAGTAAATTAAGATCTAATTCATCTACCTTGTTTCCACTTTCCAAACACATCTTAAACACATGTAGCGCTGCTGGGTTACCAAACGTTAAGCATTTCTAGGTTACCAAGTGCTACACGTATGTTCGAAGTGGTCGTGCTGGTGTTTAGTAATAACTAGAAATTAATTGCTTAATGAAAATGCATTAAAGGAAACATTAATCTATTCTCAGTGCTGCAAGGATTATCAAAAGGATTCATTTTTATTCCTATCACATTGCTATGCTTAGGTACGTCAGTGCTCGAACAAAGATTTGTACATTGCAAGCATTTGGAAAATGTTCTAACTCTAGGGAAAGCAAATTGCAAGAGCTTCATTATCTATGACAAAAACTGATATAAAAGTCATGAGCCCAAGTGCTATATTATAGGCCAACATATACCCCATGATATCAAATATTCGACATTGCATCTTGGGATCCGATATTAGAAACCAGATATTGAGGCTCCGATATTAGAGCCAATCAAAACATGATTTATCATAACCTCACAACTAAATGAAAACTCATCCTCGAGTGAAGAAGAGGAGGAACAAGTTCCTTACAAAATATTGGGAAGGTATGGAATTATTAACTGACATACAAATTGACTTGAATGGAACAAATAGACTTCTAAGTGCCTGAGTGTATGAATTACAATCTTTTACAAAATTGGATGTTTATGACAAGAGAAGAGAACACCCTAGACAAAATTGACATCCACTCCTTTGGAAATTGAAGAGCGAGGAAGAAGATTCAACAATCATGAAGAGTCCTCGTTACATGGTGCTAGTGCTATTGCTTTTGTGAGGACAATCTCGCATCTAGTCTGCACATTCCATCCACACTTTCCACTGCAATCACACAAAAATCATGAATTAGTGTGCAATATGTAACATATAGCTTTGAAGTACATTGCCTCGTTAGTGGTTACACTTGGCTAGGTTGTGATTGTGATGGATAAATTTTAATAATAGTGTTAGTGGGAAGGCTAAAAATTATGCTAGAATAGATAAGTAGTCTATTAAATTTGAAAAAGTTCAAATGCGAGAAAATGTTGGAAAAGTGTTTTAAGAATTCACAACAGTAACTATAAAAGGTTTCACTAAAAAATGTTGTGAAGATGTGCACAATTGGATGTCATTGATGAGATAAACAAAAAAAATTTGATTGTAAGAGTGTTGAAGGATAAAGAACTTAACTAACCCAACTAAAAGATATGTGAGTGGGTCCTTCCCAAAGTAGGCATATGCCTTTTATTGTCCTTGCATAACTTCAAACCGAGGAGTCCATGGGCTCGGTGGATGATTAATGGTTACGAAAGGTTAAGTACAAAAACCTGGAAGAAACTACTTAGTAATTTTGACACATCAAACCAAGACATCAAACAAGAACATGAAGTGGCAGTGAGGTGAGACATGGAAAGCATAGATGGATGAGAGAGAGAGAGAGTGGTATGGAGTTCTTGATTAAGGTTACATGAAGTTCCTTATGAATTTTATGGTTAAATTACTTGATAAGATTCATCCTTAGTCTAGACCAAAACTAACCATGTTCAGTGACTTCGCATCATCATTCTAAGACCAATCCACCTCCTTGAGACACAAAAGTGTTTCCATAGAACAACCACCATTCCTTATTAGAGAAGAAAAGAGAAGTACGAAATGAGAAAGGACCTTAGTTAGAGGGGACCTTCAGGTGTGGGTAACATGTCTTTCTAGTCCCATAACCAGTGCTTGTAGCCTATTTATTTTGTCTAAATGATGTGCTTTGAATTTGCATCATGTTTTTTTATGAGAACCACACCATGCAAAGACTTATTCAACTCCTTTTATTGGTCGACACAGAATGGTAGAAAATCCATGAAAACACACATGCACCCAAGCAAAAAGGCACAAAAAATACCAAATCCCCTTGAAGTCACACCTTGTTCAAATCTTTGAATCCTTTTCAATTTTAAAAACTACCAAAGTCACAAATTTGTTATAGTTTTATTAATGAAAAAGAGACTGCATATTTTCAAAATAAAGAAAATCATAGAGTTTGTGGATGGGTGGATGTTGTGGACTCACTGCTTGTTTCATGCAAAAGAAACCATGTCCTAATTATCCATAATAAAATTCAAAGCTAGAATCCAAACACCAATGATCAAATAACTGAATAGTACATATCACCATCAAGCAATGAATTATCACTGTGCTTGGTAGTTATTAACAAAAAAGTTAGAAAATCACACCAGAATAAAAGAAAATATAAAAGGAAGTGTAAAATATTTAAGAAATAGCAAATGTACTAACGATGTTGTAAGACAAAAATAAGAAAAAATTAATAACATGAAAACAAGAAGATGTAAAATAAAGAATGTGTAAAGCAAAAAGTCGTAAAACAAAAAGGGTGAAAAACTGAGGAGCCACTTATATAGTTAGTGTAAATGACCATCTCCCCCATGATTGAATTGAAAGGAGGAAATCCAAAATATTGAGCATGGTTGTCCATCCAATGAGGCATGTGTTATATTAGCTAGCTTATACTCATGGAAAGGTTTGACTTATTGTATGTTGACAAACTATTTCTTCGCTAGACTCTTAGATTTGTAGATCATTACGGTCCTCGAAGAAAAAGTTTCATAAATTATATAAGGTCCTTTCCACAACATTCGAAACTTAGTTCGTTGAGGTATGTATGTGAGGTTCCAGTAGAGAACTTTGTCTCCTAGTTGAAATTTGACTTTCCTAATTTTAAGGTCATGATACTTTTTGTTGTATCCCTTGTGCAACTCATTGGATGATAAGGCCACTAATCGATTTTTGTCTAGCAAGTTGAGATTTATTAATCTTTCTTTTTATGCTAGACTTAAGTCAAGGTCAAGGTCACAGGCTATTAAAAGTGTACGAAGCTTGGATTGAATAGAAAGTGTTGATGATTTTCCATACACAAGCTCATAGGGAGAGTAGCCTATAGGAAGTTTCCATGTTAAGTTGTAGCCCCAAAGGGCATCATTGAGTTTTGTGCTCTAGTCTTTCCTATATTTGCATTGTTATTGTTAGAATCCTTGTAATTTTTCTATTGGTAACCTTAGCTTGACCATTGGCTTAGGGGTGGTAGGGTGTTGTGAGTTTATGTTCAACTCCTAGGTGTTACATGAGCTTCCAAAAGGTAGTGCCTATAAAATGAGTTCCATTATCAGAAATTAATGCATGTGGCACACCAAACCTATTTACAACATTTTGCTGTACAAACCAAGCAACAGTAGAAGATGTCTAGTCGGTGACAGCTGTTGCTTCTGCTTATTTTACACAATAGTTAATAGTGACTATGATGTATGTCTTTCCATTTGACATGGCTGTAATGTGATCCATGAAATCAATACCCTAGATGTCAAAGGGTTCTAGTGGTTGAATCCATTGTTGAGGTCTCTCTATTCGAGTAGTCATTTCACCATCTCATTGGTAGTGTTCACAAGAGTGGACATATTGATGAGCATTCCTGAAAATTGTCAGCCAATAGTATCCTGCCATTAGGATTTTAATGATCGTGTGTCTCCCAGCATAATGGCCCCCATAATGACCTTCATGAGCATCTTGGAGAACGTGTAGTTGATTAGCATCAAGGACACACCAACCAACCATGCCATCGATGCACACCTTGTAGAGGTGTCTATTGATCTCCATGAAGCATTTTACTTGGTGAAGAAACTATTGTTTCTTCTGGCGGTCCAACCCTTGTGGCATCTCTTGGGTGAGAAGATAGGTGAAAATGCCATCATACCAATTAGGCTCATTGGGCAATTATTTAGTTATAACCCCAACAAAGAGGAGTTCATCAGAAAACATATCATATAGTGAATTCTCTTCCTCTTTGTTGTCCCATCGTAATTGAGACAAGTGGTCAACGACCACATTCTTAGTGCCTTTTCGATCTACCATCGTGAGATCAAATTCTTGTAAGATCATCAACCACCGTATAACACGGGGACTCACTGTTGGCTTGTTCATTACGAAATAGATGAAACTGTGGTCTGTGTGCACAAACACTTTGTATCCAAGCACATAATGCCTGACTTTTTCTAGAGTAAACACCATTGCCATTAGTTCTTTTTCTATAGTCATGTAGTTCAATTGTGCATCCACAATGCTTTAGCTAGTGTAGTGGATGTAATATGGACGTTTCTTTTCATCCATCTACGCAAGCACAACTTATAAGGCGTAATTTGATACATCCATCATAACATGAAACGGTTTGAACCAGTTGGATGCTTGTAGGATTGAAGTTTCTACAAGTTTCTCTTTTTAGCTATTGGAATGCTTGTTTACATTTTGCGGTCTATACAAATGGAGCATCTTTTTTTGTTAGCTCCACTAATGGTTTTGTGATCTTAGAAAAATTCTCTATGAATTGCCAATAGTAGCTAGTATGTCTATGAAATGATTGAACATCTTTGACAATTTTTGATTGGTAGGTTATTCCTTGGATGACCCTTATTTTTTTGGGGTCAACCTCAATTTCTGCTTGTGATATTCTGTGCTCTAATACAATGTCTTCTTGGACCATCAGGTGACTCTTTTGCCAGTTGAGCTTAAGGTTTGTCTCAACACATCATTTCAGTACTTGCTCAAGGGGGTCAAGGGCTTACTCAAATGTAGCTTCATAAGTGAAGAAGTCATCCATGAAGACTTCCACACCACTACCAATTTTCTATTGAAAAATGTTCAAGACTAGGTGTTGAAAGGTAGTAGGGGCATTGCATAGACCAAAAGACATCTTGCGATATGCAAAAGTCACCCAAGGACTTGTGAATGTTGTTTTGGCTTGGTAATCTGACGCAATCTAGATTTGGTTATAGCCACTATAACAATTCAAAAAATTGTAGTAGAAATGCTTGAATATTATGTCTAATACTTAATCAATGAATGGCCACAGAAAGTGGTCCTTAAAAGTTGTCATATTCAGCAACCAAAAATCGATGCAAACCTACCACTTATCACCTTTCTTGGGCACAATAACAAGTGGACTAACTGACTCGCTATTCACAATGGAATAAATGAACCCCACCTTGAGGAGTTGTTCAATTTCCTTCTTGACGATCTACTTCAGTGTGGGTTCAATCACCTTTGTGGTTGTCTCTTTGGCTTCATGCCTAGGCAATGTTGATCCAATGTTGGGATATCCTAGAATCAATCCCTATGAGTTTAGGATACAACCAAGCAAAGGCTGCTAACCATTTTTCAACCACGTTTAACATCTTTTTCTATTCTGGAGTAAAATTGGCATTAATTATGACTAGCTTCCCATTTTTTAGGAACACATATTCCATGCTAGTCCATAGCATTTTTAGTTGAAGGGACTCTTGCTTGAAGGTTTTAGGAATTTCCAATTCTTTCTAATAGGCATCATCATTTGCATCATTAAAGAGTTGGTGATGAACTTGCTCTAGTTCATCCATGCTTGCAACATATGCGTATGTTAGGCTCTTAGTTGGTTTCATGCAAAGTGTGCTACTCTTAGAATCAGTGGTCAGCCATTGGGTGCCCTCTTGTTTTGTGGTTGCTGCATATAGACACCTTTGAATTTATGCTTCTGGTGCACATTGTCTACATGTAGAGATGGATGCTCGTCTCACTGCCTAGAGTTTCTACACACAATGCACCCTGTATTGTTGTATGCAATGCATGGAACTCGCATTGGAATCAATATACATCTTATGAGAGATTAGGTTGAGACTAGAATTGGAATCAAGAAGAGCCTTACATGGTTCGTTTTTAGCAATCTGTAAATAAATCAGAGGACTTCTAGGATCTACTAACTTCTTAGGAAGGTTAACAGCATAGATCCAATCAAATACAGCATGAGTAAGCATCACAGTATGGATCTTGGGCAATCTTTGGTTTGAAGGGGACTTGAAAGAATTTGATACAGAGGAAGATGGAGGAATAGGATTGTCAACTGTAGGTGTATTTGAGGGCTTAGGTAGATTGTGTGGTCGAAAGAAAGATCTTGTCTTTGATTGAGTATCCGAAGCACTTGGTTGATGAACTGATTGTAAATTAACGACCCTGGTAGTGTTGTGTTGTTGCGGTTGAGTTGGAAGTTCACCTTGCATAGGTGAAGCAGGTGGTAGTTGTGCTGAGGGGAAGGAAGATATGCAAGAACAGGAGGAAGATAAGGATAAGAGATGGTATCCCTTCTTGCATATGGAGAATGAGTTTGATAATAATTATAAAGGTCGTAGTGAGATTGGAAAGTAGAAACGTGACTAGAGGAGTTATGTGGAGACAAGGGTTGCTAGATGTAATACCCATAGGGATCAGGTTGTCAGTAAGGGTATTGCTACCTTGGTGGTGCCAGTGTCCATGACTGTGGTTGCTACCTCTATTGATATTGCTCATACGGTTGCAGTGGAGTTTCACTTGAATAATATGGTTGTTGTTGGTGAAATTGCCTAAGATTACCTTGAGGATAAGGTAATTGTTTGGGTGTTTGCCTTTGTGCTAGTCATGGGTTTAAAGCATACACCCCAAACTTCTGTAAGTGTGACACTATGGAGCAACATCCATTAGGATGTTTATACTGGCAGATGTCACATCCACCATCATCATCCAATTCGCTTCCCGCAACTTCTTCTATTGCAGCAATCTTGCCCTTACCTCTTTGATAGGCACGTTCAACTTCGTTACGCCTCTTGCACTCACGATCACTACCTCGTTCTTTGGACTCTTCAACAATTTTTAGAACAACTTGAAATTTGCTATCCATGGAGTCCCATAATTGAACAAACTTGGCCATAATTTTAGTTTGAAATTTTTGAAGTGGCAAAGCTTTCCTATTCACCACCTCATCAAGTGCTAATTCTTTCTCATTATCACAAAATCAAACCTCCCTCTATGAATGGAAGGGTCACAATTATACTCTTCTGCACTTTCTTGTTTTCTCAATTCATCTTTCTCTTTAACTACCTACCCAATCAATCTTTGGATCTGATGGATGCTTAATTCTAACAATCACCCTTGAGCATAAACACTAAGGGTTTTCCTCATTTCAAATCGAAGCCCATCTACAATGTGGCGAAGTTGATTCAGTTGAGAATAACCATGGCCAAGACATTTGTGCATTAAGGAATAGTATCAGTTGATAGTGGCATCCAAGGATTCATGTATTTCTTGTTTCTATCCTGAAATTACCTTCTCAAGTTGGACACTCTGAGTATGTTTGATATTTGTCATTGAACAATTCAAGCATTATACTCCATCATCTAATAGATTCTGGTTCTAAGGACCGGTATCAATTTTCTACTTCTTTAATGAATGTCCTTGAGAACAACTAAGTTTTTGCCACTCATTCTCTATATTTTGCAAGGCACATGCATCTTGAAAAGCTTGAAGATGGTTCTGCGAATCTAAGCTATATCCCCCTTTGAACTGAGGAATATATTGTTCATGTCTAGCCTTTTGATCTAACTATCCTTCACATGCCTTGTTGAAATTCGTACTACCTTTGCTATGTTTAGCATACTTTGGGTAGCAAGCAAAGGCTCATCGAGGCCTTGATTTTGGTGCCTCCAATGCCCTCTACTACCCCTTCGTTTATGGCATTGTGTCTCTCTTGAATGCTTGTGCCCTCTACTACCCCTTCGTTTATGGCATTGTGTCTCTCTTGAATGCTTGTGCCCCTAGTCTTACCTTGCCCGATGGTCTCTTCAATCATTTTTGGTCCTGTCAATTATCTCCATCACAGTCACACTCTCTACGATTGTGATTAGAGCGAGAAGAAGAAGATGATGATGACAAAGTTGAAGAAGAGGGACTAACACCATCACAATGCCTACTACCACCTCTTCGATGATTGTGACCACGATCATGATCTTGTTTCTTGTTCACATCCCTACCTTGACTTGCCTATTTGGATCCTTCCTTGTCATTGGATCCATTCTTGCCAAAACAAGGATTGTGAATCGTGAACTACGAGTTTGGTTTTGACCTCCTTCATCAAAGTCAAAGAAAGAAATTTCACTAACTGGAAAATCTCTAGTGAAGGGCTCTCCACCATCTTTTTGGTACATAAGGAATGGGGAATCATTACATCATTCTCTTCACAGATTCATGACATTGTTCTAACTAGTGATCCCTAAGATGTTGTGCCTCAGTGGGATGATAATCCCTAGCATCACTATCTTGCACCATGTACTCAGCATAAAGTCCTTGGAGACCCCCATCGTATAAGCATTTGTTTGAGCATTGTAGGAATGGATAGATCAAGCAGCAACACAATGTTGCCCTCCATGTCATGCCACTACAGCTATTCATCCTATTGTAGGATGAAGGTGAAATTTGGTACATACTCATCAAAATGAGCATATACCACTTAGTGTTGTTGAGGCATCGGCCAATGTACTTTGTCAGACTTAAGCAGAGAATCGCTCTTGTGAGAAGAAGACATGTCATGCTAAAAAAATAAAAATGCAGTGTGCTTCTTAAAATTGTTGTAGTAATCTTAAGATGTGATATGACTCTAAGGTTCATTTCGACGATTTGAATAATTTTTCATTAGCCCTAGATAGCACATGTAACAGCTAAAAGATCTCTAGAACAACGCCAATGATGAGTGGTGAGGTACCCCTACACCCAACCATACGAATCACAAGTGTTCATGCGTGATCCAATCGAATTCCGTAGACCTTAAGTTCTTAAGTGCCTTGGTTTCAAGGAAGTGAAATCTAGTTAAAATGATTGTTGTCTTCTTAGTTCCACTTGTGAGGTACAAGTATCTGATTGCCAACTACTTATGTAACCAATGAAAAGCATGATGATCTAGCAAGAAAGAAATGCATGGGTAGCTTTAAGGTTAAGGATATTGACGACAAAAAAGCAGAAAGTGCATAGCCTTGTTACATAAAGAAACAACACATTTAAGTTTGGATGCATACTTTAAGAAACCTACTTTCAAATCCCAATAAGGAGTTGCAATTTACAACAAAGAATTGCATGTGGTTTGGCCTTTGGCCATTACATAAGGAAGGTTTTAAATTGATTGATTGCATAATTGTTCTGCCCAATAATGCCTCAGGTATTTTGTGGGTATAATAATGAATTCAGTTTCAATTCTGATTCAGTACATGAAATTTCAGAATAAAACATGCTTTTTTCGGGTGTATTTGAAACACAACAAACTAGAACATTAGCAAGCTAGAAAGTGACCTTTAAAAAGGACCTCCTTTGGTATTTTGATCCCTTAAAATACTTCTTGAATAGAACACTAGATATATTTAAAGAATCTCCTTCAGCTTTCAAAGGATACATATTTGTGCTATTCTGCCAATTATTGGAAAACATTATCCATTGTCTTCGCCATGTATTTAGAGGGAAAGCCTTCCCTTCTCTCATACTTTCAATGAGGAGCTTAAAATACATTGAAGCTCGTGGTAGATAGTAGCTTTTCAACAGTCCACTCCAATATTTGTTCGCTGACATGAAAAGTTCATTAAGATTGTATCCAAAAAACCTTAGAACAAAAGCTCAGCATAAATAGTGGTAGAAAACATATACAATCCGAAAGCACTCTAAAAGTACAATATATTGTAAACACAATACAATATTACCATAGTCATGAAGTTTGCTTTCCTGCAATTCTGTGTTATCGAACCACATTGTAATTTGTGTTCTTGCATTCCATTCATACTACACAAGAACCATTCAAGTAGTTTTCAGTTAAAAAATTCCAACAGTATATGTACAATGATACTTAACAAAAACATGATCACCAACGTGAGGCTGCACAAATTCAGTTTTCCATGTTACCTTTGCTTTGTCCTCAGAGTTATCTGCTTGATTTTTTGCACTTTCCAGCCATGTCCCAAGAAGAAAGTTGTCATCTGATGCAAGAAGAGTGTCCATATCTACGATGATATCAAGAAATGTTTTACTTTTTGCAGAAGCCTCCTCTATGTTACTGTTTGCGTAAGCCACAAGAGCTTCTATATATATCTCATTAGCCCGTTTTGCCAAAGCTTGTCGTGTGAGATCAACCAAATCATATCTGGATTTAAGTTGTCAGAATATTTTAATTTGATAGCTTTTCAAGCAATAAGATTGTTAGATATTTAAGTCCTAGTTTTTAATTTAAATATATCTTTGGCTTTAAGATTTTGAGGGTATCTTGAATTTTAATCAACAGTTTTAATAATTCAAAAATACAAATCATCATCATCATCTTAGCCTTGCCCCAACAAAATGGGGTTGGCTAGATGAGTTCTCTTTCACCATTCACCTCTATAAAGAACTAGTTCATTATTTGCAATTTCTTCAGATCATTTTCAAAATTTAAAAACACATACTTTTCTGAAAGTGACTAAATTAATTAGGCACATTTAACTTGCTTGAACAAAAAACATAAAGTTGAAAAAGGGAACAAACTTTGCACTCTTGGCATTGATTTACCTGTATGTCCGGCTTCCATACAGTACCTTGGCACTGTCTATAAAAAGTTGCAAAGCCTCTAAGAATTTTTCAGTTGAATACCACAAGTGTGGCTGCTGAGATGAACTGGAATAGATTTCACTCACTGAAATGCTCCATGAAACACCTGCACTGCTATTTGCAATTGAAGCATGTAAATTCAAGGATGGATCAGCATCTGGAAATTTGACAATGAAATCCTTGTTGTGATCCTGTTGTATCAAATCAAAAACACAAATAACTTAAGACTTCACATCAATATGCTTATGACAATGTTAAGATATCAACCTGGGAGATGCAAGTCGATCAACTTTTCTTCACTGAAATTGTTGTAAAAGTGAAATTTTAAAATGCAAAGGATTTTCTACTCCAAATAATCTCGTAATCACTAGAACATGAGGGTGCTAAATGGACAATTTCATCTAAAGCATGAGATCAAGCATCCTAACCCAATATGTAGCAGGCAATGGGCTTACATAGTTTTAGTAATTCACATAGCCGGCACTGTAAAGCAGCTTTCTGATGTAAATTATGTTTAAACAGAAATTTTATTACACCTTTATTAGGTTATTATACACATCTTTAGCAAATAAAGATACAATACTAATTTGGTTTAACAAAGTATGATATATTCACCATAAACAATGAAATACTAATGATTACTGAGGAACATCGTTCTAACAGTCACTAATCAAATACTAAATGGTGTAAGAACATGTAATGACCCATTTCTCTAAAGTTTTCATCTTGATATTTGTGTTAGTGCTTGTGAATCTGCTTTGTTGTCATGATGTGTGTGGTTTAGTGCTGATTTGTAGAACTTTCTATGATTTGATGATGGTAATGGATTTAAGTGTTATTTTTCTTTTGGAGAAAAGGTCAGGATCCGCAATTTTGTCTATTTTAGTAGTTCTTGCTCCTTCTCCTACCTTTGTTGCTCATGCGCAGATCATCCAATCCCTTCATGTCCTCTCTTTTGAGCAAATGCGATCCTCTACTTCTTGGACCTGTTTGTACATTTCTGTCCTAAGCTTGTTTTCAAGCTCTTGCTGCATAGCCTTTTCATGTTCTCATGACCAATCCTGTAGTCACTGAACTTGCTCCTCGTCCTTTTGTGTCTTTGCCCATGACAGAGAGGCACTGGGGTGCCCAAACATCCCTCTAAAGGTAAGGGTTCCATAGAAGGCCAAGAACTACGTCCCCCTACCATGTGTCTCTTAATGTACACATTAGAAATGCACATAGCCTCCAAGGGGCCACTGCTCTAGTGGCTTTGCTACTGACTAAAGAGTCAATATGAGCCCAAAATGTCTTCCCTACCATCATTGACGAAGCATCACTAGAAAGAACCTCAGCAGGTTCATTGGTTTGTTGAGCTTAATGCATTGCAGAAAGGCAAAGTGGGTGTCCTGTAGCTTGGAGGCATTTTCAGTCTGCAGGAAGAGACGTTCAATAGGATCAACCACAACCTGCCAAAGTGGGTGGGTTGTTTGTGGGGGAGGGGGGGTGTGTTGTGGGAGTGGTGTGGGAGAAGGGATTGGTATGTGTGGGGTGGGGGAGAGAAGGGGAGGAGGGAATCCAAGAATAAGAAACTTGGTCATTGGATGCTCTAGGCACCTCCCTCAGGGAGAACAAGGCCACATCTTGGATCTTCTTGATGGTAGTAAGGATGACCTCCCCAGACTGTGGCAATGCAAGGTACTCAAAGATGGCCTTCCTAGTTAGTGAAATTTGCACACCTCTAAAGGTCATGGCATCATTCTCCCACCACAAAAAGAAACTTGAATCCTACAGACCGGGCTCCCCTCTTATGGCCAGCAACAACTCCTCCCATCCAACCCTAGCAATAAGACTCTAGAGTTTGTGGTTACTTGGAAAGGCATGTGGTCAAGCTCCATTGTTAGTATAACCCCTATCATGGTCCATGCCTCCCTCCACATGTGCATAGCACTAGAAACCACAACACGAGGTAGGGGAATCCATGCTCCCTGAAAGACCACCTCATTTTTGGTATTCTAGATAGACCAAAGCAAAGTTGCAGTGAAACAAGTGGGAAGCTAGAGTCAAGGTGCACAAGTTGCTAGACTTGCAAGGAGAATGAGTAGCTGAAGAACAGATGATATTGTGTTTAAACATTAATAGCGCTACAAAGAGCACAATGGACATTAATGCCAAGGCCCCAATTCTAAAGAAAAGCATGCATTGGGGTAGCCTGATTGTTTAGGAGCTAAATAAATATTTTTATTTTTTTGAAAGCTGCCCCTTTCAAGACATGCACCAACCATGCATCACTTCATACTTACGTTACAAAACATTGACTGTCACTCGAGGGATTGTTAACGAGAGCTATTGGAATGAGCAGTGATGTTTGCAGATGTTTTTCATAAAATTAAATCACTGCTAGAATACTCCCATAATGTGTCCTTACAACAAATGACAACTGTCCATGAAGCATCATGTCAAAGCTATCTTCAGTCTCTGTGATCCTCTTCATCAAGTTATTATGTGTTAAAAGAAGCACATCTTCAAAATGAGGCAACCCTAGCCCCACCACCCCCAAAACCCTCACCCCCACCCCAACCCCCTCGGCAATGCCTTCAAGTAGGGGATCTTCTCCTAACAATGAGATGAATTCTATGTCTTCCTTTCCCTGCAGACCAAATGAAGTTCCTAACAATCCAATTAACTTTGTCGATGACTTGTTGAGGAAACAACTTTTATAAAGGACTATGATATCATAGATACGATATTGTAGCCTAATATACGATGCAATGGGTCATGGTCATGCTTATAAGTACAAGCCCACTGTTGTGTCGAGCCCAACACTTAGCAAAATTCTTGTAGTTTGTTTCCGTAAAGTTAGAGTTAGCTGTGAATACCCATAGTGTGGTGAATTACAATTATATGACATCTTTATTTGAGTGGATTGTTCTTGAAAACAATTCATGAACGACAATAAAGATCAAGATTGTTCTTCATCATGGTAGCATATCGCATAGAATAGATTTACTTTCCCATGTTGTTTACTTTTATCATGTAATTTACATTTCCAAAATCATTTAATATTCTGATGTTAATTAGTAAGGCGGAATGAAAAAGATTGCTTTTGAGCATAGTGTAATTGTTTGGTCACCTAGTAGTGACTTTGCTTGATTTACTTAGTAGTGAAGTTACTTGGTAATCCCAGTAACAATTACATCAGCCCAAGACATGTATGGAAAATCAAGAATAGATATTGATCGCCACTAGGCTAGAATAGTCTTACATTTTCATTGTACTTAAAGATAGCATTTCTAATCATTTCAACTATGTTTACCTTTAGCACACTTAGAGCCATACAACACCATTTTAACATATGCCTTACTAAGAGTTAAACCATATCTTTTGCACCTTGTTAACTCTAAGTGGGAAGACAATGCTCATGAACTTCTTATGAACTCACTAGTATACTTACATTGACCATCCACGAAATATGATCTGGTTGCACATGAGCACTTGTGACTTGTCTAGTTAAGTGTTGAAATTCTCTAATGCTCATGATTGGCATTGTTGCTGGGAATGTGTCAATATTTGCTAGTTAATTGATTTTGCATAGTTTGTTGTATCAAGTATCACCAAGCCTATCTTGCTAGTTAATTGATTAGGTAATCTTGCTTATGTTACCCAAACAAAAGGCTTCACATTACTTTGAAGCATTATGTACATATACAAATATATATATATATATATAAGATTTAAAACAAGTTAAGTCCAAGTAAAGAACACTACGGTCACATACAAATACAAAGTACTAAATCATTCAATTAGGTAACATTTGGAAGCTCTAGGGCACTCACTTTCCCTTCCTTCGCTATATGCAACTGGGCAGGAAAGTGAGTAGGCTGAAATTTTTCCTTCCTTGCCTCAAAAGTGGCAAATAGGGACAACATTCTAGGCTGATCCTAGCCCTTTGGGTGGTGGCTAGGCTTCTTGAATCTAGGGAGGAGCATTAGCAATACTATTGTAGGGTTATCTATGAGAAGAGGCACTCACTCCAAGAGGGTGCATTGTCATCCTCTATTCCTATGAGGCTAGGAGGCATGCTTAGTCGTGATGCAATGAAGAATTCATTAGGGGAGAATGACTCAGATCACCAAGAATCAAGGACTAAGTAGTAGGACTTTAACCAATGGTTCAAGAAATCTTAGGAGGTGATCAGTAAGGAGCTAGAGGCCAAGTTTGCTATTGAGCTAAGCAGGCCACTATTGAGGTTGAAACCTAGGTCAAGGCAGAGGAGTAGGACTAGCAGGAGCAACAAGAGCAACATAGGGAGCCAAAGGAGGAGCTTTGCTAATGTGATTGAGAAGAAGAGGATAATTAGCAATGGATGGTTAGGGAGGCTACATTGTGCAGTGTGCTCGAGGACTAGCTTCAAGAGCAAATCAAAGAGGATCTTCATAAGGAAGCAAAGAAGCAACTAGCCAAGGAGAAGTAGGAGGAGGCCCAAAGAGTCAAAGATTTCCTTGAGAAGCAAATAAGGAGATGCCAGAATGGGATAGATGGATCAAATGCTAAATGTTCATTTCATAACAGTAAATGCCCTTATGTAGTCATGGGATCACATGAATGCATCTTTGACATGCCTATAGAAATTTATCAGAACTACCTCTAGTAGCCTTTACCCTAACAAGGCCAGGAATCTTAGTAGGAAGGCCAAGGGTCAAAGGGTGGAGTTTCAAAAAGCTATGCCATTTGTGAAGTTAGAGAACTATTGAAATATTTTGGACATAGTCCACATGTAGGAGAAGCCACAATATGCTTGTACCAAATTTCCCTATCCTATTTGATGATCCACTGCAACTGCTTTAAGGATGGCATTGTCTTTGGTGTTTGGGATTTCTAGGTTTTGGGTTTGATACCAGCCCTTGTAGCTACAAGGCCCATGGGTTGGGTTCCATTTTCTTTTGTTGTTTTCCATCCACAAGTAGCACTACCATTCTAGTTGTAATATAACTCCAAACATTTTCTTAAAAGAAAAGAAATGTTTTGCTGGCAGCTAATCTTTCGAAGACATTGTAAAAATATGTGGGTAACATAGTTTCATTCTATTTAATGATACCCTTGGTACTACCGTGAAAAGACCTATATGGCCCCATTATCAACTTGCAACGAGCACAACATCATGATTTAAGTTTTTCAAGTAACCTTTATGCTAGGGATGCATCCATAATTGTTGGAGAATTATGATAAAAACATTCACCCTTCTTCCTAGTTACTTTAATCCAAAGCTTATGTGTTATGTACAATTTCAATGTAAGCTTGCCCAATAAAGCAATGCTGACCACCGCCAAATAAGTAATCCCCAACTAGGCTTTTTTTCATTGTTAACAAAGCACATCTTTTTTTTTTGGTGAAAAGGTCAAACATTATATTAAAATAAACATTTATAGAAACATCAATAAGGAGGACCCCACAAAAAGGGGGGGTGTAGGGTTGTGGAGTGGATAATCAACCCCTCCCATGAGTTGGGGGAGGACTGCCACAGACATAAGAGCAACAAAAACAAAATCCAAAACCACCCAACCTCTCCCCCAGCCAACCGCCCCCCGCGGCCTCTCCC
>MNCI01026786.1:217725-233377 GCA_015680685.1 Gnetum montanum
GTGCCCTTATTGGGCAAGTCTACTTGGTCTTGAAAAAATAGGTCATCTAGTAGCCCATTGTATCTTGGTGCAAGGGCAGATTGCCCTTTCCTAGTTGTGTATTGCATCAAGGACTGCTTGGAAGCATTTCGTAGCCTTTGGAATTCTTTGTACTTTGCTTCACTTCTCTATTGGGCAT
The DNA here is from genome assembly GCA_015680685.1 of Gnetum montanum. Lineage (NCBI taxonomy): Eukaryota > Viridiplantae > Streptophyta > Gnetopsida > Gnetales > Gnetaceae > Gnetum > Gnetum montanum. The sequence continues at coordinate 217,904 of MNCI01026786.1, forward strand.
TTGCCGTGGTAGCCTTGTCTAGATGGAATTTCGCCAAGATTTTCCAAATGTGTCACCGCAGGTCAACCCATGAGACATTCCAGTTCACACCCATAACCTCATAAGGGTAGCGGCCCACACGAATCCACCATCTAGCATTAGTCTCGTGCATAGCATAGCCAAATGATCCTGCTAGAGCTACTCCTCCTCTAAGAGGGCCCAAATGTGCTACTCTTCCATGTCTCCCTAGCAGACCCATTCCTACTCTTCCTAGCATAGATTGTCCTTGATATGTGCCATCAGCTCGTCCTCTAGGGTGCTCCTAAGCATAACATCCTACAGCTCTCCTTGGCATCATTCCTCCAAGGTCACTTCTCTCAATTGCTACTCAGCCTCTTGGTATCTATGCCTAGTCTCCTCACATCTTCTCATGTCCTCCTCCCAACATGCTTGCTATTGGACCCTTGTGTCTGCTATAGATTGGAGTAGATTTGCCTCGATTTGGCTTTAGAGCTCCTGACGTACCTATTTCTCCATTGACCGGATCTACTCCTAGAGGAGCGGCCAATGCCTAGTGGACCCTTGCTAGTTAGGATCCTTCCTACCATCCACCTGCATCTCCCTTCCTAGATGCTCCTCTAGCACAACCTTGGTCGAGGAGGAGGGTTACCTCCAAGGAGGGTTGGTAGCACATATACGTCCTCCTAACCTAGAGGAGTTTGTTTGAATGCCAGAATCAAGCTAGAATGCTACCCCCTCCTACCCCACCGAATCGAAGTCAAAAAATACTTCAAAAGGTTAGGTGACCGACCAAGTTGCATGCACCAGAGGAAGGCAAAGTGTGCCCCTTGAAGCTTCCACATATTTCCAAATTGTACAAAGAAACATTCAACTAGTGCCACGATGCCCTGCTAGAGGGGAGGGAGGGCCAACTTTGGGACCTACCCACTGCTGGTCATTTTTGAAAGAAGAACAGGTAAATTAATCATATAAAATGCAATATGTACAAGAAGCCCCTGCCATCAGACAAGCAAGAAATCAAAAAACTAGATGATAACAAGGAAGAAAACCCCCTCCCCTGTCCAAAACCTATAAGGTTAAAGACCCCTTGCCACCAAGCCCTCCCCTGAACAACATCAAAAACCTCCTCTACAAAATCCCGCCATGTAGATCCCCCAAAACTTGGAAAGCCTCCAGCCCAACAAGCAACCCACCACACCAACATCCAAAGGGGCACTAACGCAAGGTCCCACCACCACCAAAAAGAAAGTTGTGGTCATAGGAAAAAACGACCCCAAAACCAAACCCATTGTAAGACATAAAAACTTGCCCCCATTAAAGTTGGATAGGCAAGTAACATTCACAAAAAAACGTGTTCCTCCCTATGGATAATATCCAACACTGCGCAATGCCTTTCCGAGTTGACAAAAGTAGTCGGCTCCTAGAAGGTCTTGAATGTTGTCGCCTAACAACCACCTCAACCCAATCCCATTCTTTGTTCAGATGGAGTTCTTTCCCCTATCAATGGATGTGCCTATGCAGTGAACTCCAAGCTACCCCCTCCCAATATTCAGAATAACATAAGAGCATCGCCCTTGTCGCAACCATGAACGGGCATTGTGCTCATGCATGGCATCTAGTCTCCGCTGAATTTGGGCCTCCTCCTCTACCTCCTTTTCCTAGCGCTCCCACTTAGCCTACGACCTCCTTTCTTCCTCCCTTGCATCTTCTTGCAACTAGTGTCAAATCTCCACCTGCAATTCTACAACAAGCTACTCATGCACAGCCGCCTCAACCAAATCCCATTGATGACCCTCTTCCCTAGCTGCTTCAACCCATTGCTTAGCCACTTCCAGTTGTCCTTGGAAGGTCGCACCTCCTTCCACCCACCTGTGCTCCTAGCTAACCCACACCTCCTTCCGCCCACCTATGTTCCTAGCTAACCCACTCACCCTAAGCCCTCATCTCCATATTTGTTGCCAAAAAGCTCATTCAAGCACAAAGACCTAACTCCCAAGGTTTCCCCCTCAATGTTTGGTCGAGGCTCCAACCAATGCAAATTCACCGTCACCCCCTCAACCTCCTGAGTGGAAGCCCCACAACCCCCTCCTCCTCGTCGCTTGACACCTCCACAACCATTGGCAACTTGCTGTGGGTCCTCCACCTACAATAGACCATCCTAACCATAATACCCCATGTTGTGGGTTAGGAAGAACATGCCCTCTCCCACAATGCAAGTACCAAACTAGAATGTCTTCCCCAACATCCCCACCATAATGCATCCAAAAAATATCTGGGAACATTCATCATTTGGCCATGGCACAAACAACTCATGATGTTGAAGTGGAGATCCTGCAACTTAGAAACATTCCCAAATTGAACAAAAAACCACTCCACTAGCTCTATGACAACTTGCTATAACCTCGGCAACAATGATTGCAAGGCCTGCCCATTGCTCGTTTTTGGAACCAGCCCAGAAAAGAAACTTTATGCATCCTAGAATCCACGACCCACAGCTGGGACTATCTCCCCTACCATTGGAACCCCTAGACATGTCGCAATAGAATCTTCAGTCAGCTAGATGCCCACTCCCCTAAACTAAGTGAACTCCCCTACCCAATTGGTGAAGAAACCTTCATCCTCTAGGTGCGGTTCACCTTGTAGCCTGGGTAAGAAACCATTCCAACCGATTCACACAATGAGTTGCCATAATGCCTCATTTTCCTTAAAAACCTCACAGGGAGGTTCAAAGGTTGGGGTAACCCCCATTGTCACCTGCACTTTTGTCCAGAGGTGAGATCCTTCCGTTGCAATATGTGCCGATGGTAGCAACGGTTCTTGCCTGAAAATATGAAAGTTCCAAGCCCTCCATAGGGACCACAACACTACCACAACTTTGGAATTGCCATCCAAATTCCGATGCCTGAGATTAGCCACACCTAACACTCTGACCGGAAAGGAGCACTTGTATATAAAATGTGCCACCATCTCAATGTCGTCCATTCAAAGTGGACACATGTCCTCAATCTCAACCCCCCTTCCATGCAAAATCCCCCTTATCGAAATTGTATTATGGTTAATTACCAAAGAAAGGTCTTAATTTTTTTTGGCAAGAAGCCCTTCTAGAGGGCCCACAAACCTTGAACCATAGGATATCAAGTCATGATCAAGTCTTTGGGTGTGGCCTCCATGAGCCCCAATTGCTACATATGACAAGCATGACGACAAAGAGCATGCCATACATAAGAATCATTTGGCCCAGCAACCCATCTCTAATACTTATGGTGCATAATGAAAACCCAACATGTAGCAGACTGATTAGCTAGGAACTAATGAAGCAATTGTCAATAGCTCATATCAAGCATATCTTGGAACCTGTAAATCCCCATATCCCTAGCCTTCTTTGGCCTAGCAACAATATCGCAATTCACCAAGTGCAACTGGCTGCCCCCTTTTCCCCCACTCCAAGTGAACCCCTATATGATTTGATCAAATTTGGCAATAATTGTTGCAAGGGGAGAAGCCACAGAAGCAACATATCTAGTAATAGTCGCTAGCATAGAGGAAGCAAGCATGGCACAACCTGCCTGAGTCAAAAACCAACAAGTCCAATGATCCACCCATTTGTTGAGCTTTTCAAGAATCCATGCCCACAACGTTTTCTTGTGCCAATGACTAAGTAGCAAACCCAAATAAACATCCTTGTAGGACACTGAAAGAACTCCCAGCTCTTGAATGATCAGCCCCTGAACCCTACTGTCTGTATTGAGAAAATGGATCACCAACTTGGCCCTGTTAATATTTAGACCCAGCTCCCCTACCATATGTTGAAGGGCTCTATTAATAGCCCTTGCTTGTGGAACACCTGCCCTCGAAAAGAGAATTGTATCATCTGCATAATGTTCCACCAGGCATCTTGTTCTCCCAATATCCAAGCCCCCCACCCCCTCCATCTCACAATAACCCTACATCAAGTCCATAACAAGAATAAACAACAATAGTGACAAGGGGCCACCTTGTCTTAGCCCCCTTCATGAGGAGGAAAACCCCCACGGTTTCCCTCCCAAATCTTACAAAAAGCCATCAGAGGACTGGATATGGATACACAGGTTAACAAAAGCAGGCTGAAAACCCTTCCGTAGCATGACTTCCTGCAGCGCCTCCCATGAAACTATGTCATAAGCCTTGGAAATATCCAACTTTAAGCACATACCAGGGACAAAGCACATCTCAATTACTAAAGCTAAAATGGTATACTACATTTATGTGGAGACCATTAGACCCATTATTTGTTGATATACTACCTGTATATCTCAGTACAACTTGTTATAACTAAGCTTTCACTTGTAGAACATAGTCATAAGATTTAACAATAAGCTCTATCTCATTGGTCGCAAGAATTGACTGTATGATCCTTGGGCATACAGTCCATTTATTTTAGTTACAATTGGTCAGCTTATTAGAAATAATAAGACAACATATTTGTGTTTTCTCATTTTCCTAACTCCTGGGTTACGGGTATGTTACAGATGTCAACTAAAATGGTGCTTTCAACATAAAATTGATTACAAGAACACGTCTGAAGAGACCACTTCACTAAATTTTATATTTAGCAACTACAAAAAGTAATTAACTGGAAATGCAGAAAAAAATTTTGAAACTAATTCCATCCAAAAACATGAAAAACAATTGAACAGCACAAATCATGAAATTACCTCGATTCCATCTGTACAATTTTATACAGTTTGAGATACCATATACCAAGCTTTTCATTAAATTATATATTTAGTGATTACAAAAACCAATTACCTGAAAACGGATAAAAATATTTGCAAACTTATTCATCTAAAAACATGAAAATCATTTAAATAGCAGAAATCATGAAATTACCTCAATTCCATCTGTACAATTATATACAGTTTGAGATAGTATATTCCAAGCTTTTTCTAGCTTAGGTACAGCCTTTCCATAACGCCTATGAGAGTAGCTTGTGATCCATTCCTACAAGCTTGCATGTGCAATAAGTTACATCACTTATATAGATAGACTTTATGTACAAACGCAATTCTAAAAATAAACTAGCATCGAAATATTTGCTCGGTAAAATAAAACTCAATTTGCTAGGTACGTTTTTAGTGGCCAGGCCTAACCTAATTAAAGTACTGCTGATTAGAAAGTAAAAGGTTAGCATTGAAATGTAATGCATACTAAGTAGTTTCAGCTATAACAGTGTAATCGAGGTGGCACCTACACCTAGCATTTAGTTTATAGGTACATAAAAGGCTACACTATCCAATACATAGTGTTCGTTGATTTCATGTCAAAAAAAACGTTGTATTCATGTTAGTGTTCAATGTGTATGGTAACAACTATGCTCACGTCAGCAACTCAGTATGCAAAATGTGAAGTCACAAAAAACAATAATAGAGCACAAACAACTGATTTGAAGGACATATTGCCAGAATATATCATAGGGAACCTATCAACGTGATTAAACTTCTAAATATAAACAAAGTTAATCAATATACTAATCAATAATGGTAAAACTAAAAGCCTGAAACCTTAGATCAAAACCTATTAGATCCAATTTAACTCTAATACTACACCATGTGCTACAATGACAACAGTAGAAGCTAAATGACGCTTTAGATCATGAATCAACATCGTATTGTTGCCTGTTAAAAAAAATTAATGGTTTTGAAAACATAGTGCCATTTTAGCATATTTTTATTTTTATTTCTTTTGAAAATATACAACCAATACATAGTGTTCATTGATTTCACGTCAAAAAAACGTTGTATTCATGTTAGTGTTCATGTACATGGTAACAACAATGCCCACGTCAGCAACTCAGTATGCAAAATGTGAAATCACAAAAAACAATAATAGAGCACAAACAACTGATTTGAAGGCCATATGGTCAACATATATTATATGGAACTGATCAACGTGACTAAACTTCTAAATAGAAAGAAAGTTAATCAATATACTAATCAATAATGGTAAAACTAAAAGCCTCAAACCTTAGATCAAAACCTATTAGATCCAATTTAACTCTAATACTACACCATGTGCTACAATGACAATAGTAAAAGCTAAATGATGCTTTAGATCATGAATCAACATCGTATTGTTGCCTATTTAAAAAAATCAAAGGTTTTGAAAACATAGTGCCATTTTAGCAGATTTTTATTTTTTATTTTTTATTTTTTGAAAATATACAACCAATACATAGTGTTCATTGATTTCATGTCAAAAAAATGTTGTATTCATGTTAGTCTTCAATGTGCATTGTAACAACTATGCCCACGTCAGCAACTCAGTATGCAAAATGTGAAATCACAAAAAACAATAATAGAGCACACACAACTGATTTGAAGGACATATGGCCAGCATATATCATATGGAACCAATCAATGTGATTAAACTTCTACATTGAAAGAAAGTTAATCAATATACTAATCAATAATGTTAAAACTTAAAGCCTCAAACCTTAGATCAAAACCTATTAGATCCAATTTAACTCTAATACTACACCATGTGCTACAATGACTATAGTAGAAGCTAAATAATGCTTTAGATCATGAATCAACATTGTATTGTTGCTTGTTAGAACAATCAAAACATAGTGCCATTTTAGCATATTTTTATTTTATTTCATTTCAAAATATACAACCAATACACAGTGTTTGTTGATTTCATGTCAAAAAAAAACGTTGTATTCATGTTAGTGTTCAATGTGCATGGTAACAACTATGCCCACGTCAGCAACTCAGTATGCAAACTATGAAATCACAACAAAACAATAATAGAGCACAAACAACTGATTTGAAGGACATATGGCCACATATATCATATGGAACTGATCAACATGATTAAACTTCTAAATAGAAACAAAGTTAATCAATATACTAATCAATAATGTTAGAACTTAAACCTAGTCATACAAGTCTTGAACATTCTGCTCAGAACAATTAGAGACACCTACCTGGGTATCCCACTCTTCCAGTGGGGGTGGAGCATGTCTTGGGGAACGTTGTTGGAAAAAGGTTGAAAGAAGGATGGGACATTGGGCCAATCATTTCCTGACTAGGAAGGGGCGATTGGTGGTGGCGTCGGGGATTCTCACGGCAATAACCCAGTTTGTGGCGGTGGTCGCCACTCCTCCGAACGCCATTATTAACAAACTCAACATGCAGATTTGGCAATTCGTCTAGATGGGGGGTAGAGGGAGGGGGGGCACAAAATCCACCTTGTAAGTTGGGAATGGGTTGTGCGCCCCTGTAACATGGGGGATTGGGCAATGGAAAGAAATTATTGTAGCAATGGGGGTGACATCGACCTATGAGCCTAATTGTGCAGCATTCCAAGATAATGTTGAGTTATGGAGAATGGTGGAGCATTGTGGCTAGAGCAATGTCCTATCGTGGCTGGTGGAAGACCTAGCCCTCCTAGACAACACTTTCTATACCAACTAGCAGGATGACAACACATTTTTCTAGGGCATCAAAATTATTCACACGGAACCTACGATTGCCACGCACGCAGAGTCGGTAGGTGCCAAATCCACCCTGCCACCTATCTGGGCTTGGGCTACTGAGTTGGTGGACCAGTTATTTGTATAGTCTGGAAATGGGTCCAAGCTCTAGGGCATCCACTTTGTGTTTCTCAAATGTCTAAAGTTGGGGATTAGGGTAAATTTGCCTTGCTTCTTTCTAGTTGTTTTACAACAGTAGAAGAGGGGGTGCCATTTTGAGCTTATTTTGGTCCTTTGGCAGGGGCCGATAGGGGTGCGACCATTGGTGGGGCTAGGACCGAGTCCTGACCCCTCGGGGTCATCCTCGCCTGGGCCCTCCTGACCAGATCTACCTAGGCCATTGGGGACTAGGCTTGCGGTGGTTTATTCCAGGAAGCGAGTTGGCCACCGAGAGTCAAGTGCTTCCAAACCTATGGTGGTGCCAAACGCATCTCCGTGGATGATGTCATGACATGGGGTTTTACAGGATGAGGAGTTGCACCATGTGGCGGTTGAGGCTGTGGTCGCTGCTCATGCTGAAGAAAGGCATGACTGGGAAGCCAAGTGGAACGAAGCCCTCGTGCATGCACAAGCTAAACTAGGGACCCGTTTCTGAGAACAAAAGCAAGAGCTGCTTCAGTAGCAAGCTTTGTTGGTAGAGGCTGCCCAAGCCCAGCTAGCTAATGAGCTTCGTGCCCAAATCTGGGAGGAACTATTGCAGGAGGAGGCTACTCGCAGAGAGTGCGAGGGGGCGAAGCATGCACAACAAGAATGAGAACAGGATGAGGAAAGACAAAGGCAAAGGTAGCTGGACTGGGCATACAAGCAAAGTGCATGCCAATGGCTTCAAGAGGGGCATTGTCCATACATTGTTCTAGGCATAAATTGCAACTGCTTGTGGGGGGTGCTCTGACAACACATCCACCAAACATCAGCGTGTTTCCACCCAGATGTGGGAACATCAGTTGAGAAGCAGAATTGGCAGGAAGTGGCCATGTAAGCAATTTAGCAGGCTGCCAGTTTTGTGGATTCCAAATTGCACCGTAACACGTTGGATATTCTCCATGCCCTCGAGCACCTGCACTACGCGTCATAGACTACCAACACATCTGTAGCACCAGGCTATGGTCCCCGTTGCTCCCTGACTGGATAATTTGGCTTTTTTGTGCTGTGATTTTTTTCTTGATGTAAGACTTGGTCGTCTATGTTTGTAGTCGGATGCACACCCCCACTCCCACACAAACAAAGCCCCCCACCCCCCCCCCCACGATATCTGTGTTGGCCAGCTCTAGTGACCCGATTTTGTATTTTACTTTCTCATAAAAAAGGCAATTACAAAACATTCTCATAAAAAAAACATTACAAAATGTAATCTTGAGAAAAAAAGGCAATGCCATTAATCTGAATCCCCCATACAAGTCTTTGCAAATAAAATACAAATTCAATTACCTCAACGCTCACTCTCTCTTCACGAAATGCCATTTCAGGCATTAGGTCATAAACGACTGGATTTTGCTCTATCCCTTCCATGCACATGCCAATTCCAACCTTTCAAAAACCAGTTGAATACATGCAAAAACATGATGTATCAGATTCTATATGGTTACATTAATGAAAAATTTGAATGACCTTTAAAAACAAATATCCTTTTTCTTTTTCTTTTTATTTATTCTTCTTCTTTCCTTCAAAATGGTATCATTCTTTACATTTATGGCAGTTATTTTTTTAGACCTAGAAAATCTAAAAACCTATTAAAATGTCATTTATAATATTAACGTTTAGATTTAAGCCTCTAGTACAAATCAACTGCTTGAGCAACGATATTTCAAAACAATATCAATAAAGTAAAATAAAAACACAGATTTCCGGTAAAGTCTGAATATTCCATGCTATACGCACGTTCAAAGAAAAGAAGAGAATGGCTCACAAATTAACTTTAGTCCAGAAGTTATTTTATTTTCCATGTATCAATGAACATAGTGAAAACATCCTTATTACATACCATGGTTGTGTTCTTACTCCTGTGAGAATCAACTGGCCCAGAAGCAATGGCATCCAAGACACCGTACATTTCAATATTACCACCAAAGTTGTGCAGCATGCACCTATTATGTAACCAGATTTTGGAATATTTTGGGATTAACACATACATGCATACTGATGTTTTCGTACCAAAAATAAATTAGGCCTTTTATGTAGGCTACAAAGTACTCACCAAATATAAGGGGTGCCATAAAAGTGGTTGGAACGGTGCCAGATGGGCTTCACTTCCGCAAACAAATCAAGAACAATCATTCTCCCAGTAGGAACGGAATGCAAGAGTGCCTGAAAAAAATCAAGTTAAATAATATATTATAAAAGTTTTATAGAATTAGAGAACCATAAGAACAGAGAAATATTACAAATTTTTATAATTTTTTTTTTTTTTGGCCTGTGAATAAAACTGACCGTACACTGAGTCAAATTGCAAAAAGTAATATTTATCCACCAATGCACTTTTTTCTTGTAACAATATACTATACAAATGTTAGCTTAATAATCCCATCAGGAAAACACAAAAATGAAAGGAAACTCAATCTAATGATCACTTAGGGAGAGAAAAAACAATCATCTTTGTCTTGCATATCTATCTTCAATAATGACCTTGGTAAGAACATTTCCAGCGGAAATGTTCAAGTAAGAAGGGAAAGTAATGCTAATATTGTTAATAAGCACATTGCATCTACAATATCGTACCAACAACACCAGAGCTATGATATCATATGCATTTATATGATATTGTAGATGTGATATATCTGGGGTTGGTAATGCCTATAAATACCATCCAACTATCACACTTAAGGCACCTTTTCAATCCACTTTAGCCTAAAATTTGCAATTTCTTTCTACGAATGTCAAGTTAGTCCATGAGTGCCCTTTGTATGATCCAAAGCAGTTGTACAACATTTTTATTTAAGTGGAATGTACCTATAAATATTCCATGGCCAGAAATAAAAAGCAAGATTATTTCTAATCATTATAGCATATCGCCTAGCATAAATTTTACCTTCCATTGTCATTTACTTTTCTAATGTCATTCACATATTCAATGTGTGTTAATACTCTGGCAGAATAAGTATGACTAGTTTCAACCATAACGTATAGTCATCTAGTAACTCAGTAGTAACATCACTTGTGATGAAGACATCAACTCACCTCCTTCATGTATTTTGTATCCTCAGTGTATATAGAAGTCATAGGAGTCATGTTTGTGTTTAGGTGTTTTATTTGAGTCATTTGAATAGTTTTTCAATGTTGAGCAGGCAACTGTAAGCTTACAGCATGTCGCAGGAGACCGCAATCTACCATTGCAAACAACTATAAGTTGCAGTTTGCCACAGTGGGTTGTCCAAGTAAAAAATCTGTTTTCTTTTCTGCTCCACAAAGTTGCAAGGTTGTTGTGCACACAAGAGGTCACAGTCAAAGGGTGTGAACCACAATTGATTGCAATTTGCTGAAGAAACAAAGACAGAGATTTGGTGAATTTTACTAGTGCGAAGGGTTGTGAATCACAGTCCTATCATAGCGTAGCTAATACAAGGCATTGCAACCCAAGAGCACTCACAATCTGTTAAAATTTGATTTTTGTAAAAGGTGTGAATTCCAAGAGGGAACAAACAGTCACCTGAGGCTATAAAAGGTTCAAGAAAGTCTCCAACGTGGTTGCTTTGCTATTTCCTTGTCATGGGAATGTGTGAGAGAGCTTTAAAGGACTGAAAGAGTCTATTCCTTGTAGAGTGATTGATTTGTATGCTCATCCTAAGCAATTGTGATCTTCAGGGTTGGGAAGTGAGTGACTGTCCAGGGTTTTGTTTGAAATCCCTGTGGATTGTTATTTCTAGCATTGTAATCTGTATTTTGATATGGAATAAATGAGCTTTCTTTTCTTCTTCCTTCTTTGAGTCTTTGGATTCTTAATTGAGGAGTTTCCAAAGCAATTTGAGGTGTTTTTGGAGAGGTCCATACCAAATTGGTATCCAAGCCTTTGGTTCTTGAAGCAATTCAACTATGGGAATGCAATCTTCTCACTTCAATTATTGAATTGGGTAATTGAATTTTCTTTATCATCCTTCATTCTGTAGGAGATCCATAGGGTTTTGTCTTCCTGCTCATTTTGGGGGCTTGAAAGCCTTCTTTGGCCCATCTATGAGATAAATTCTTGTGGGTCAATGAGCTTTAATCCATTTGTATCACCCATTAGCTTGATTGAGCTAGAGTTTGTCTAATATTGTTACAGAATTACTCTCTTTGTTTTGGGTTCTCTCTAGTTTTTGTGGTTTCTCAATTCTTGGTTGTGGGTATTCCAATAAATCTATAAATTTTCATCATCTATTTGTGGGTAGTGTGATTTTGATCTAATTCCATCATGGCTCCTAAGATGAAAACACTTCAGTTGCTTGCTAATGACATGGAAGAGATGAAATGAGTCCTTGAATTGATCTTTGAGAAGCCTGAGAAACTGGAAAAAGATATGTCAAACCACCATCACTAAGAAGATCTAAGCAAGATATGAATTTAAAGGTTTTTTCATCACATGGTCATCATTCTATGCTAAGCTTGGAAAATGGCATTCCTATTGATCTTGAAAATCTTGAAGATGAGGAAAGAGATAAAGAGGGAGTCCATTATTCTTCAAGGGCTGAGAATCAGCATCATTGGTTGAGAATTCTAAAGTGAAGGAATCTTGGACCAACTTCAAGGCAACAGGGAGAAATCAGTGAAGAAATGGAGATCACTCTTCCCAAAGCCCTCAAACATGTTGCAAGGATGTCACATGTTGAGGTGAAGATATTCAATGGGATGGAAGGTACATATTCTTTTTTTTTTCTTGGCAATCATTAAAAAGTCAAGAAAATAATTTTGTTTGCTGCTTAAAAAATTCAGAAAACTAATAGAGTCGGTAAAAGTTTAGAAAAAAGTCATTGGAAAAAATCGGCAACATGCAAAATAAAAACATTTTTGATAATATATAGGCAAAACAAAATAAAAGCAGAAAACATAATTAAGTGGACATAAGATTGCATGTGGGAGCGAACAAGAACCGCAGAGCGATGGGCGAAACAGACATGGCATGCGGAGCGAACGAGAAATGCGGAGCAAACGAGGAGCGTGGCATGGATGCAATGCATGGAATAGGCGAGGCAAACGGAGGACATGGCTGCAATACCAATGGTAGCGCTCTAGGAACCCAAGAAGCACCGACAGGCTTAGGGGAGACAGGGTGTGCAGATTTTGGTAGCGAGGATTGCATTGGGGGGGACCCTGAAATGGCTAATGGGACGATCGAACAACACTCCCACTCCAACAGTATAATGTGCCTCCATGTTAGTGGGCCACCAGTGGAGGGAGTCAAAACCATGAAATGCAATTTAATTAGCTGCTTCGTGCCCTCTGGTGCCCACCCCTAGATGGACTTGATTCGGCACTAGGCAAAGGAGAGCTAGGGGGTTGGAGCGGTGGATGTTTGGAGCTTGTCGGAGCATCTCCTCCTATTCATCTTTCTGACTCTACAAGATTGCGACTCGGTCCTTCAAGAGGGGTCATGTTTTTATGGTGCTAGGGGGCTGGCCCTAACCCCTTGGCAACCAAGAGCACACCATGAGCCTAATTTGTTTGCCCATGCCCCAATCTAGATACAAATATCTGGGATTCCATGGGAAATGTGGAATCTTGGATTCCTTAAGCACTTGGGTTTCTTTGGGTAGTTCATCACCTTTGATAAAGTCACTTAGACGATGGAGCGGATGGGTTTCGCCTGCTGCTGCGTATGGAGAACTCTCTCCCCGAAGGACCTCATCAAGGAGATAGTGCTTGAGCGCTTGGGTGGGGAGGAACGGCTTCACGCCGAATTTGAGAATCTGGAGAGTATGCCCTCCAAGAAGAAGGTTTCTCATCTTCGTGGGGGTGGGGGCAAAGGTTGTTCCATCTGTGAGAAGCCCGGACACTGCAACTCTGAATGTCAGTTACAAGATGGCAGAAACCCGTCCGAGAGTCTAGTAAGGGAGAAGCAAACAAGACGAAGTATTGACCTAGGATTGCAGCAGACCCTACGGGAGGTCTACTAGCGCCGCACAACCGGTCACTCATGAAGCTCTTCACTTGGAATTGTAGGGGACAAGGTACACCCTATAAAAGAAATACCCTGCGACGGATAGTTCGTGATGAGGAGTGTGACATTGTCTACCTACAGGAGATAAAGCCTTGTCATCTCCAATGGGATGGTTGGAAAGTCCATCTACGCCCTTATGTTGGGCAGGCAGGGGATCTAGCTATCCTAGCACGTTGTGACATGATACTAGTGGACTCATCGCAATGGGCCCTGACTATTCACATCCCCTCCCAGGGCCTATGGCTAACCAACTTTTACGAACCTCAAGTGTGGAAGCAGAGACTACATCAGCTAGATCGTGTGGCGATGCTGGTGTAAGATCGTCATGCTTGGCTGGTTGTTGGGGACTTCAACCAACAAATACACTCATGGGAAAAGTCTGGTGCAGGTTGCCTTCCCCCACCCCCCCCCTCCCGGGGGCACCCAGGAGCTTCAAGATTTCTTGGTAGCTCTCTCATTGGTGGACCTGCCTATTGAAAATTTCCAATTTACCTGGAGCAATAGGCGAAAAGGGGCCGACCGCATCCTCTCTTGAATCGACCAGGTTTGCATTAGTTCGGACCTCATTCTATGGATGGATGCGCAGGTTATAGGATAGGAACGAGTTGCCTTGGATCACCGTTTGCCAATTTGTTCCCTTGGACTTGAACGAAGCCAAACTCCTCGGCCCTTTCATTTCAAGGCAACTTGGCTACTCAAGCCTTGGTTGCGACCATTAGTTGAAGACATATGGGCAGATTACAGACTGGGCTAGGGAGACCCCAGGAATTTTCTCAAAGAGGGGCTTCTTCATTTGAAGTGGGCTATCCAATCTTTACTTGTGGAGGACAAATTCTCATTCCGAATAGACTGTACGACGCTCCAGGATAGCTTGACCCAGATTCAATCTCGACAAGAAGCTAGGGAGGACCTGCATGAAGAGGAGTAGAATATTCTGATGCAACTACAGGCACTAGACAAGGAAGAGGAGACATATTGAAAACAACGGTCATGGATCAAATGGCTTCGAGAGGGGGATAGGCAAACGAAATTCCTTTTTGCTGCAGCCAAGACACGTGGATAGAGCCAACCTCACAAGTTGGTGACTATTGGGGGGGAGATAGTTGATGAGCCATAGGGCATGGCTAGAGAGCTTGCACACTATTGGGAGACGATCTGGGCAAAGCAACCAACAACACCCATTTCGATTTAAGTTCCGCAGGTGCTAAATGAAGAGGATAATGTTAAATTATTGGCCGCATTTTCCTGGCAGGAACTAACAGCAACGATCAGGGACATGCCAAGGGGGAAGGCACAGGGGCCGAATGGTTGGAATCTCAAATTCTTCAAGACCTTCTTGGATATTGTGGGACCCAACATTCTGGACGCCTTTAATCTAATGCTGGCCAAGAGGCAAGTTCGCCGGGAGCTTAACTACTCCTGAATTGTGTGCATTCCCAAATGTGCGAATGCCTCTCCTAGAACATTTTTGACCAATTGGGGCTTGCAACGTCCTAATCCGGATTTTCTCTAAGATGATCATACATAGACTTGCTCCTCTAATGCCCAAACTGGTGGGGCTCAATCAGACGGGGTTTGTGCAAGGCCGGACCCTACAAGACCAAATTCTCTTAATGCAAGAGCTTTTCCACTCTCTCCATCTTTCAAAGTTCCCTGGGTTGTGTCTAAAACTAAACATCACTAAGGCCTACAATACACTTAGTTGGGAGGCCCTAGCCGTCATTACGAGGAAAAAAGGATTTGACCCAAGTTTTATTCAACTCTGCGTTCACCTACAATCCTAGACTGGTTTCTCTTTCAATGTGGGGGGCGGGGGGAGGGGGGGGGTGCG
>MNCI01026786.1:245132-284075 GCA_015680685.1 Gnetum montanum
GAAGCCCAAAGGGACCAGCGACTCCCCTGTCCAAGCAAAACCGTAGGGTCCTGGAAGCTAAGTGTAGGCCATGTAGCTTGAAACCATTGCCAGATTGGACCAAAAATCTGTCCACTAGATCTGCTCCCCGGGCCCAGAGGCAAGGCAGGGAAGATCTGGGCACCTATCGGCTCCTGGTTCAAGGAACGGGCCCGTCAAAGAACATTTCTGCGTCATGCAGGCCACGGGTGGAACGCAGGATGACCTCACCAGCGATCTGGGCCCCCAAACAACTAGCAATTGAAGATTCTGTGATCAAAATTTCACGACCTTGGAAAAAGGTGCGGTCATCGGCCCAGTTGGAGAAGAACGCGTTGTCTGCCAGATCTAGATCCCCGACCAGCCGTTGCAAAGGGTCAAACCAGCTACATTGGGTCACCATCTGCTAGAGCTCTTCGTCCTCCTGGAACGCATCGCAGTCCGGCTAAAAAGTAGGCGTGATTCTCATCGTTGCCTTGATTTCTTTCCATGCGTTGAGAGCCTGGGAGACCAGCTACGGTGGGGGGGCGCTGTTTCTACAAGAAAACAATGTTGTTCCGTGCTTTTCACGCTACCCATAGAAGTAGCATGGCCCAAGAATCGCCTGTGAGGTGCATCGGGGGGCACCGCCGCCACGCGCCACATGGCACGCATGCACATATTCAAACGCGAAGTGCTGCACCGTCTCTGCTGCTGCGCCGCATGACGGACAAGTGTCACGCTACAAAATCCCACACTGTTGCAGGAGGGCACGCACGGGTAGCACCTCCCATCGGAGCAACCAGAGAAATATTTTAATTTTTTTATGCAGCCGCCCCTACCAAATCTGTTGTCAACCGACGATTTGGAAATATTTGGCAGTCAGTAGGTTGTGCAGCTCGAGGCCCCACCATCCCCGAGCCTGCATCACACGTGTGCTAGCACAGCACTTGCCAAGGCCTAGAATCTCATGCCCTTATTTCCCAACGTAGATATTTTGCATTCATAATGCGTATCCACGAGATTGGTTCTCTGTGCGGGCGCGTAAACCGAAGCACCAACCGTTGCTGCCCCAGCATCAGTTCGTCCTCGAAGGACGTGATGCCCAATCCTCCTGCGTTCCAGGGGCACGCCACCCGTTCCCAATGAACCAAGTGGATCTTGCACCCCCCATTGCCCCCCTCCCAGATGAAGCTACGGATCAACGTTTTAATTACATTGATGATGGCGTTAGGGGGGTGGCAACAGCTGCCACGAAACGAGCGATTGCCATGAGGATTCCCGTTGCCACGAGCAGGCATCCTTTGCGGCTTAGGAATCAATTTGCCCAATGGCCCACTCTTCTCTCAATTTTTTCCACCAGCGGGCCCCATGCCATGGTTCACCCCCACCGAAAGAGGGGGATGCCCAGATAGGTGTCATTGGTTGTCCCTGGTAGGATGTTCAAGATTTGGACCACTTGATTTTTAATTTATTCATCAGCATTAATGAAATGGGCTGAAGATTTGGTCCGATTGATCTCCAACCCCAACTCAGCAGCCAAGCGGGATAGAGCAACGTTGATACATCATGCCTGCGGGACCGCCGCCCTACTAAGTAGCATCGTATCATCCGCATAGTGTTCGGCCCGACATGCCACCCCGGCAATGTCCAAACCATCCACGCCAAATGTGCTGCAGTAGAGTTGCATTAAGTCCATGGCAATGATGAAGAGGAGGGGTAAGAGTGGGTCCCCTTGCCTCAGCCCCCTACCTCGGGATGAGAGGCCCCACAGCCGCCCCCCCATGTCAAATGAGAAACCGGCCGAGGACTGCATGTGAGTGCATAGCTGAATGAACTACTGATCAAACCCCTTCAAGTGCATAATGGACTGCAATGCCTCCCAGCTGAGTGTGTCGTATGCCTTAGTGATGCCAAGCTTGAGGCAAACCCCGAGGAAGCCCGAATTTCAAAGCGAGTGAAGCACCTCCTGCATGAGAAGGATCTGGTCCTGAATGATCCGTCCCTGTACGAAACCCGCTTGGTTGATCCCCACAAGCTTGGGCATGAGCGGCACAAGCCTATGCACCAGCAACTTGGAGAATATTCGAATGAGTACATTGCATACTCTGATAGGGCGGAAGTGTTCAAGGCAATGTGCATCAGATTGCTTCGGAATGCACACAATACGGGAACAGTTGAGTTCCCTCCGGACCTGCCTCTTGGCTAGCATGAGATTGAACGCATCTAGGATATTGGGGCCCACAATATCTAGAAACATCTTAAAGAATTCAAGGCTCCAGCCGTCAAGACCAGGCGCTTTTCCTCTCGGCATGCTGTTGATCGTAGTAGTAAGTTCCTGCCAGGAGAAAGGGGCTAGCAGGTGCACGTTGTTGTGCTCACTCAGCACTCACAGCACGTGGACCAAGATAGGCCTGGTGGGGTGTTTGGCCCAAATCACGCCCCAGTATTGCGCCAGCTCGTTTGCAATTCGCTGTGGATCATCAATTGTCTCCTCGTCCTGGTCGCAGAGACAGCGTGGTTGGCTCCCCCCACGTGTCTTAGCCATGGCAAAGAATCTGGTTTGCCTATCCCCCTCCCTGATCCATCGGACCCGGGAACGTTGCCGCCAGTATGTCTCTTCTTCCAGGTCAAGGGATTGGAGCCGCCGCAACGTGTGCTGCTCCTCTGCGTGCAGGTCCTCCCCTGCTTCCTACCAGGCCTGGATCTGGCCAAGCTGATCCTAGAGTGTCCACAGGCCCATTCGAAAGGAGAACTTATCATCCACAGGTAGGGCCCGAATGGCCCACTTCAGACGAAGTAAGGCCTCCTTAAGGAAGTTCCAGGGATCCCCATGGCTAGGCCGGTAGTCTGCCCAGATGTCCTCCACCAACGGCCTCAACCACAGCTTGGCTAACCAAGCAGCTTCGAAATGGAACGATCGTGGGGCCTGGGGCTTATCCAGCCTGATAGAACAGATCAGCAAGCGGTGGTCTGATGCAACCTGCTCCTGTCCCGAAACACAGACGGAGAAATGGAGGAGGAGGTTAGAGCTAACGCAAACCCAATCAATTCGGGTGAGGACGTGGTCCGAGCCTTTCCTCCGATTACTCCATGTGAAACGGCAATTCTCAATGGGCAGGTCCACCAGGGAGAAGGTTTCTAGAAAGGTCTAGAATTCATGCGCACCCGGTGGAGGGGGGGTAGCCCCCCCAGATTTCTCCCAAGGGTGGAGGCGTTGGTTGAAATCCCCCACTACGATCCACGATCAATGGTCCAGAATCAGCACCGCAACCCGGGTCAGCTCGTGTAACTGCTACTCCTAGTTCTGCGCCCCATAGAAATTGGTCAACCAAACCCCCTGGGAGGGGAGCTGGACAATGATGGCCCATTGTGACGCATCCATGAGAATCATGGCGTAGCGGGCCAGTATGGCGAGTCCACTGGCCCAACCCAAACAGGGGTGCACGTGGGTGGTCCAACCTTCCCAGTGGAGAAAGTGCGACTCTGTCACTTGTAGCTTGGTCTCCTAGAGGCAAACAATGTCACAATCTTCATCACGAACAATTCTGCGACGGGTATTTCTTTTATAGGGGGTACTCTGTCCCCTACAATTTCAACTGAACAACTTCATGTATGACCGGGGGTGCGGCATTGGTAGACCTCCCGGAGGGTCTGTTGGAGCCCCATGTCGATGTTCCGTTGGGTCTGTTTGCCTTTGGCCCGAGTCTCGTTCAGCCGGTTGGGTTGGCCTTCTCCGCCTCACATCATTGGGCTGCATCCAGTTTCTTCGGGTGTGGTTTCTGTCCCCTAGTGCCTTCAGGCTTTGGAACTCCCCCACACCACATTAACCTATTCGCCTAGGGGGGGAGCTCGATCTTGGGTTCCCTTGGGGTGGCAGTGACTGGCGACAGGGGGGTTCGGGGGTGGTCTGTTGTGGTGTTGTGGGTTGTGGGTGGAGGTGGGGAGGCAGGGGTGGGGGGGTCTATGTTGGTTGGGGGTGGGGGTGGTGGGGGTGCGTTGGTTGTGAGGGGGGGACAGCAGAGTGGGGGGGCGGGAGTTTGGTGTGGTGGTTGGGGGGTGGGGCAGGGGAACAGAAGGAGGTCCGCGGACAGGCTATGGACCCATACTTCCCCCACCTTCCACTGCTCCTGGGCCCATCGCCAGATTAGGTCCAACTACGGATGGGGGCCCCGTGAAACAAAGCAGCCGATAAGGCTTCGCTACATGGTTCGGACCCCCTTGAGTGGGGGTTGGGTAACCCGGAGGCGCA
Source organism: Gnetum montanum (assembly GCA_015680685.1). Classification (NCBI taxonomy): domain Eukaryota; kingdom Viridiplantae; phylum Streptophyta; class Gnetopsida; order Gnetales; family Gnetaceae; genus Gnetum; species Gnetum montanum. The sequence goes on from MNCI01026786.1 coordinate 249,382, forward strand.
GGGTGTCCTCAGCCCTGGAGTGGGCCTCAATGCTACCTCCAGGTACTGACCCCCCCTCGCCACTAGCCAAGTCATGTTCGTCGTGAGGCTTCTGCCCCCCACCGGTTGGTTGCTCTGGTTCCTGCACCTACTCCTGTTGCTGAGCTTGCGACTGCTCTGGTTCCTGTACCTACTCCTGCTCCTGTTGTTGTTCCTGTTGTTGCTCCTATTGTTGCTCCTATCGTTGTTGCTGCTGCCGCTCCATTCACTGCTGTTGCTACTCCTGCTGTTACTGTTGTTGTTCCTACTATTGTTGTTGCTGTTCCTGCTGTTGTTGTTGCCTTCCTTCAATATTTTTTGTTAACTCAGCTATTTTTCATAGATTCCATAGATTCATTTGAGCAAATCATCTTTACAATGAATAGGATCTTGAACTGCCTTTATATAGTCATTAAATGGTTTATAATTTACTGCTAGTTCCTTTTTACCTAATTTGCTCACAGTGCTTGTTAACATAAAAAGTTGCACAAGAGAATGGACTTTTACTTAGTTGCATTAGACATTTATGTAAAAGATCTAGTATTTATTTTTGGCATTCTTTCCTCAATGAGGATGACATCCCTATATGGTGTGCAATCATTTTAGGAACTTTTCTATCCTTGAATCTAAAGTCCATATTACACCAATGGGATTTTACATGCCAAGAAAATGTTGGGTCATCTATTGCACAGTCTATTATAATTTTGTGTTTCATGCTTTCTAACTAATATTGAGCTTTGAGTACATTGAGTGGGAACGATGGGTGGGAACTTGTGGAGTGTAGAGGGAGGAGAAGCAATGGGCAAAGTGGGTGGTGTTGCTGGGGGGGAGGGGGGGGATGGCAGTTGATAGTGGGCTCGGGGCTAGGGGTGCTGGTTTTTTGGGGCTTGGGTCCAATGTCAAGGCTAGGGTTGGAGCGGGGGCTTCTTGGTGCCTTGGATTTTGGGGGATTGAGGCATGTGAATGTGGGGAAGGCTTGATGCCTCTACACGTGAAGGCACCACCTTCGAAGGGGCTTAGGGCCATGGAGATGAGCTTGATAGGGAAGTTTATCTCTACAAGTGTTGGCCCTACTTTGGATTTGGTTAAGTGGTTGTGGTCCACTAGGGTTTTTGTCATGTGGAGGTGTGCAACCTCCCAAGGAATCTTTTTCTTTTCACCTTTCCAAATGCCACAGATAGGGATAAGGTGTTGATGGGCCTTGGTTTTTTGGGGTGAGGGGGCTTGCTATGACCCACTGGCCGCCAGGTGCACATCAGGACTGGTAATGCCTATAAATACTATTCAACCACTATACTTAGTGCACCTTTTTGATCCACCTTAGTTAAACTCTTGTTGTTTCTTTCCATGAATTTAGAGTCAATCCATGAGTGCCCATGATTTGATCCAAAGCAATTGTACGGTATCTTTATGAGTGGAATGTACCTAGACACGTTCCATGGCCAAAAATAAAGATCAAGATTGTTTTTTATCATTGTAGCATATCAACTAACATAAATTTTAGTCTCCATTCTCATCTTCTTTTTCAATGTCATTTCTTTTCTAATGTCATGTACATTTCCATTATATGGCAATACTTCAATAGAATAAGCATGATTGATTTCAAGCATAACATATAATCATCTAATAATCCAGTAGTAACATCCTTTGGTTCACCCACTAAAAAGTTGCTTGGTCATCCCAATTACAATTATACCAGCCCAAGATGTGTATGACAAGCAAGACTGGCTGCTTATTGCCGTCAAGCTAGTTTTGCATTTATTCTTGTTGTTTCTTGGTTAATAGATTTAATATTCAATTTACCATGGTTTACTTTAGCATTATTACAACCAAACAACATCATGATATCATGCTCATTGTGAGTTAAACCATATGCTTTGACCACCACTAACTCTAACGAAAAGACAATGATCAACAGTCATAGCATTAACTCTCTAGAAGAAATATTTCCCATTCACAAATTATGATCAGGTTGCATGCATCGCTCACGATTTGTATGGTTGGACATTGAGAATACTTGCCACTCATTAGTAACCATATGATGCTGTTTAGAAGGAAAGTTAGACATGGTTTAAATCACCTAGAAAATAATAAAATTTGGTCACCATTGCTAGCACAAGTGATCTTTAAGAAAAGAAATCATCAAAAATTTGAGGGCACTAAAAACCAGTCAAATAGAGTGATAATTCACAGTGAATGTTAGAGAATGCTATATATCTATAATGGGATTTCATGTTGTGGTTCTTTAAAACTACCCATACTAAAATCTGTGAAATAAGGTTAGGAATGAGTAAGTACAATTACGGTGATAATTAATTCACTTTTTTTGTTATTTTTTCAGTTGGATTCTTATGTAATGATCAATGGCCCTAGATTAGACTTGGAAAAGTAATAGATAGAGTTTCAACATACATACTTAATTCATAAACAATTTTCTAACGTTTAATCATACCAGTCAAATAAAAAAAGAATTTGAAGATCCTTCAGAAACTTATAAGTGGGGCCAGGAATCAACAAGCATGGTCAGCAAATGAAATTGGAGTTAAATGTATACATCACAACTTACAAAGCAGTTACAAGATTTACAAGGAAGGAATGGCTACAAAAGTTCTCACAAGCTCTAAATTTGCTTTGCTTTTAAAAACAGCTCACTTTTCCATGTAGTTTCTTTCGCACTTCACATTAACCCAATGTCACTCATCTATTTGAATTTGCATCGTACTTGTCATGTATGTATTTTTGCATGCGTGTATACAAGCATGGAAAATTTCTATTAAGAATGCAACGAATTAAAGCATAGATAAATCAACTAGTTCTTGTATTTAAGAAAACAAACCAATCTACTCAGATACCTTCATCTGTGGTGGCCTCCAAAACTCAGCATCTGATGAAAACAACCAACCCTGTATTTGAAACAAAATCATAAATGAAATATTTGTATACAAGTTGTCTAAGGATTAATATCTGGGTACTTGCTATCAGTAACTCTTAAATGAAGGGGCAGTTATTACTGTAGTAATAAAGAAATAATAGTCTGCCAATATAAAGAAAACTAAAGATAACTTTCTTGAAAAATTTCTTGACTGGGAATGTAATTACTTTTCTTTTCTTTTTTAGAATAATCCGGGATATATTAAAGAGAAAAGATGTATGTACATTGGCATCGACTCATGCCAAAACCAGTAAAACAAAGGAAATAACCCCTACCACAAGGCCGCAACCAAACCCCTCCCCACAGAATAGAAAGAAAATAAAGACCCAGCTAAATGTCAAGCCAAAATGCAGCCAACTATTGTCGGCACTACCTCGATGCCCGCGGTGCCACCCCCAAGTTAACTCACCCTCAACAAAAAACTACCCTTTCAAGTCCTTTGCCATGCTAGCCCCCATAGACCCTTCCTTGACCCCTGATGTTGCCTTGCTCGACACCTTCAATGCCACCATTCACTCTATCCCTGTTAGCTTCAGCACCGCATCCTAGTCCACAATCCCAGCTACAGCCAGCCTCGCCCCCATCTCCACCCTTTGAAGTCCCTGTAGCCTGCAACTCTCCTATGACTACATGTGTGTTTCCACCATCTACGTGTACTTCATTGTGTGTCATTCGAACAAGTCCTCCATGAATTGCAGGTCCCTCATCTGTTGAGTATCAACCTCCCTTTGAATCACTACCCGCATTTCCTCCTAGTGGGACTGCCATGCCTCCCTTTCCTCCCTCCTTGCCTACTCGGCCGCACACCAACACGCCTCAGCCATTTTGTCCAGCAAGCACACATCCAGAGACCACCTCCTGCCATCCAAAATCCCATGCCCCTCAACCCGTGCAAATGTAAATTGAAATTTTTATAGTGCAGATTGAATGGACGAATCACACATCTAACAATTTGCAAAGTCCATTTCAATACTAACCAGCATTTCTACTTTCGTATATTTTTGTATGGACCCAAAAGTAACTGATTAATCAATCAATCTTCAAATTTCATTAAGATGAATGATTTATAAATGCTGAAATTTATCAATGGGTCCACTAAATTTCCCTATGTTATATAAAGGACGTGTCTATTGGTTTTTATGAAGTGACTGCAGCATGAATTAAATCATTGATAAGTGTCAGATGTGTGATGAACTATTGTATTGGACTTGGACTTCCCCCAAAACCCAAGAAGCAATCACCCACCACTTAATAAGATCCATCCTAGGTTGGGACTCAGAGGAGATGAACTTTCCAATCAAGTTCAGTTCCATGGTGCGTAACGCATTCTGTGGTGGTTCCTTCACCTACATCCTCACTATTCCACTTGACCTGGACACAGACTTGATTCCCTCAACCCAAGCATCCAGGTGGCAACCCCAACACAAACCTCTCTCTCTCTCTCTCTCTCTCTCTCTCTCTCTCCCGCTCCAAATGCCACCACTACCAATGCCAAACCATTAGAAGGTACATTTTCATACCCAACGAATAGCTTCTCCCTCCTAGAAGGAAGGTCAAGAATGACCTTCTTCAGTAAGTTGTACAACGAAAGAGACCTCCAAATGTAGAATCTTACATATCCCATCCTCTCTTTGAATGCCATGAAGTTGTTGAAGGAGATAACCTCCCTGAAATGGCCCATTGGCACCCACAAGAACTCCTCAGTCTAGAGTTCCCAAGGCACTACAAAAACCCAAATGCAAACCAGAGCCCATGAGAACAAACCAACCTCATAGTGCACCCCAGGTCTCCAATGCTTAAGGGCCAAACTCCTAGCCCCAAAGAACCAAGGCCCCCCCACCCAAGAAGACATAGTCCTGGTCATTCGAGGACTTAAAAACGAAAGGAGTAGATCCCCCGCAAGCGACCGGACTTGGACTTCCCCCACAACCCAAGAAGCAATCACCCACCACTTAATAAGATCCATCCTACGTTGGGACTTAGAGGAGATGAACTTTCCAATCAGGTTCAATTCCATGGTGTGCAATGCATTTTGTGGTGGTTCCTTCACCTACATCATCATTGTTCTGCTTGACCTGGAAATAGACTCAATTCCATCAACCCAAGCATCTAGGTGGCAACCCCAACACCCCTTCCCACACCCCCCCCCCCCCCCCCCNGCACAAAGAGAGGCCCCCTCCCAACCCCAAGGCTCCCCTAACCCTACACCTCCAGCACCACCATGATCCTACTTTGCATCATGCGGCTTCCGATTATCCTTGCCCCCTGCCTCATGCCCTCCGCTAAGATCCATTGCTGCACTCCCTCTTTCCATTTCAAAATTCAATATGTTACTAACATAAAATATTATAGTCTTCTATTTTAGCATAACCTTTGTAATTTTTCACTAATTTTTTATGTTAAAAAACTATAATGTTTTTTTCACTAAAATGTTATATAATATCCTAATAACTAATAACATTAGCCATGTACATGAAAACACTCTCAACTCTATTAAATTAAAGTAGTGGTATTAATAGAATACTAAAATAGAAAAATAATAGAAAAATACTTAGTTTGCAAGCATAAAGAATGATGTTCAAGGTTTTGGTGTTTTTTTTTTTGAGAGAGAGAGAGAAAGTCAAGATTTATTAAACAAAAGAAAAAGTAATGTACAATGATGTTAATGCATGGTGGACACCAGTAGGAAAGGGCAAGAGCCCCATGACAGGCTATGGAACCCCCAGCCCACAACCATAAAACAAAACCCCACCAGATGACGGACCCAAAGGCCACACAAGTGTTTCCAAATCAACCCCACAAAATAAACCTGGCCTTCCCGCCCCCCGCCCCTTTTGAAAAACCCACACCAAACAGCCAAGACACCAAAATTAGCCTTTCTCTACCCATGTCATACTAGCCGACATCCTCAATGCTTGACGTCCCCATCACAGATGCCCCCAAAGTTGCCTCCCACCCAACCTAGAGATGGGCCTGCTCATTGCGCTTGGTTGTTCCAGCTAAACTACGCCTCCCTTCTAACCCCCAGTTGCCGTTGAATTCAGGAACTCTCTCATCGTTGCCTATGCAGCTCGACCATCCAAGCTTACTCAGTTGTGTGATGCTCAAGCAAGTCTTCCATGAGTTGCAGATCCTTGATCCTCTGCGCATCCGCCTGTGCCTAAATTGACACCTGCATCGCTTCCTAGCAGGACTGCTAGACCACCCTTTCCTTAGATCTTGCATGCCCTACCACCGAACAATAGGCTGCCTCAAGTGCCACCTACGTTTGATTAGCCTACGCAGGCTGCCTGCCCTGTGGGCCATCTGTTCCACTTCCCCTGTGTTGGCACCAAATGTCTGGCCCACCTCACTTATCCCCTTTGCTGCTCAAGTCTCTGCATCCCCTGCGCTAGACCCCGAGATCTCCTGCGGTAAACGAACAATGGCGCCGTCCTCACCTACCCTTGTATGTCGGCACTCCCTGCTCTTTAGAACACGAAGATGATCCCGGAATGTCTTTCGAGCCTTTTCTGCCTCATAGAGCAGAAGAGAAAACAGGGAATTGTAGAAATTAATTCATACAATAATTCCCATGTAACTAGGATAAAGGCTAGCATGAAACTTGATCATAATCAATTCACACTTTTATAAATTATCAATTTGGTTTAAAAGTTTAAAATGAAATTTATCTTAGAACTTTGTGATAATCATAAACATTTAGTAAAACATAAGAAATTTTTTTAAAAAGGTCAATTTTGGTACTTTTTGAAAACTTCAACCAAAAAAATCAAGAAGTAGTGAAGCCTTTTTCCCACTGATAAAGTTGGATTTTTTTTGTTAATTCGGCTATTTTTCGCAGACTTTTTAGTCACTGGTTATAAATAATCTGAAACCAGTCCAAAACTGTATGTTTTTTACAGTCATTTACACAGAACTCTAGCTAGATACATTGAACTTGTGCTTACTTCCATTGTGCAATGTTTCAGTCAGTTCAATAAAATCTTAATCCTTTCTACTGGAAACATTCAAGCAGATATGCAAATATTATGAGTTGATGTAGCCATGAAACTAGACGAAGATACATGAAAACACATTTTAGGTAAACCTGCATTAACCACACAGCATCTTTATCTCCTGCCTTCATTGCCTGGAAAACTGCTGCCCCAAGTAATGATATGAACCTCGGATCACCACTTGGAGGTGTGTTCTCGTTGAAAGTGTCACTGTTAAAAGCACAGAAAATATTTTGAGAATATTTATGTAACAATGTAAGCTAATCTTTTTGCTAATTTATCATGTCCTAAAGCTTCCTCTGATTATTTCAATGCTACTTTGAATATAATTAAAAAACTTTTGGAATGATTCACGAACAAAATAATTCAGCATATTGAGAAGGCCTTGCAGCGCTCACAGTTGATACAAAAATCATGATTATCTCGTTGTGATTGAATATAATGACACACTAAAAACCATAGTCCCTATCAAAATTTCTTTATACTATCTTGTAGAAACCACTTTAACCAACCCCTCCAAAGTCACTATAATTTATGTCATTCTGACTCACCTGAGACATCAGACCACTTGTTTTTCCAATGCCTTTTCACTCAGCGGGTTTAGACCTGTGCTCACATTAATTGTCATGTGCCCATCACCGGAGGCACTAATGCAGCTGGTGTCTAATGGGCAACTTGGAAAACTCAAAATTCTATTGTTCTCAACGAAGCTAATATTCCAGTGCTAGCTTCGGTGGCAAACTGGGGTTGGAGACTGTGGAAGGAGGCAATGGCAGCCATGCTGATCTCAAGCACTATTGAACCAACTTGCTCAAATTTTCAGGAAGAAATGGAGCTGTGGAACATGGTGACAATGGTGGGCTAGAATATACTTTTGCCTCAACTTTGTGGAAAAGAAGATTTCAACAGTGCACAGTTCTTCTTCAGGTGGAGAGGTGAGGAGACTTGGTTCAAAAGCTGCTGGATTTGCATCTCTGACCAGCTTATCTCTGAGTATTTGAGGATCCCATATCATGGCAAGCTGGTATGTAGGACCCCTAAAAGCCACCCTTTAAAATTCAATACAATTATGTTTCTCCAATCCTTATAAAACATTGGGCTATACTTACACTAGCAACTAATAGAGACGGGGGCCCAGCTGCTATTAGAACACGAAGATGATCCCGGAATGTCTTTCGGGCCTTTTCTGCCTCATAGAGCAGAAGAGAAAACAGGGAATTGTAGAAATTAATTCATACAATAATTCCCATGTAACTAGGATAAAGGCTAGCATGAAACTTGATCATAATCAATTCACACTTTTATAAATTATCAATTTGGTTTAAAAGTTTAAAATGAAATTTATCTTAGAACTTTGTGATAATCATAAACATTTAGTTGCTATTAGTGGTTTAAAAGTTTAAAATGAAATTTATCTTAGAACTTTTTGTCGTTGGCCCAGCTGGGGTTCCCAAGTTCCGCAGGGGCGGAGGACCAAGCGGACGCGGCGCTCCCCCGAGCACTCGTCCCCCCCCCCGGCCAGAGACGTCTGGCCGGAGGACTTGGGAGGCGGAGCTTTAGCAGGCTACGCAACGCGCGGCGGACGAGGTGCGGGAAGAGTGGGAGGCCAAGTGGAACGAGGCCCTCGCGCAGGCCCGGGCCAACATTGAGGCCCAGGTCACCGAGCGCGAGCAGGAGCGGATCAAGCAGCAGGAGCTCCTTGCTAAGGCTGCCCGGGCCCGCCCCATCGACGAAATCAGGGCCCAGGTTCGGGAGGAGCTAATGCAAGAGGCGGAGGCCCAGAGACGGCGCGAGCTGGAGGAGCGGGCGGAGCAGGAGCGGCTGCAGACGGAGGAGGCCCAGCAGCAGACACAGCTTGACCGCGCCCACGGGCATAATGCCCAGCAATGGCTGCGGGAGGGGCGATGCCCATACTTGGTTCTGGGCATTAGCTGCGAGTGCTCCTGGGCAGAGCTTAGGCGACACATCCGCCGGACCTCTGCGCGGTACCACCCTGATGCCGGGTGTTCGCAGGAGGACAGGGGTAGGCGGGAGTCGCTCATGCAGGGCCTCCAACAGGCGGCCAATTTCGTGGATACGGAGGATCATCGGAACACCCTCGATATCCTCCATGAACTGGAGCGCCCCAACTGTGCCTGCCGACTCACCCATAAGGGGTGGTCCTCTGTTGGGGGGTCACCCCCCTCCCCTGCCCGGCCGATTTTGTGGGTTTCTGTGTTGTTGGGGGTGCCCTCCACCCTCCCCCCCCCCCCCCCCTTCGTTGGTTTTTTGGGGGGCCCCCCCCCCCCCCCCCGGGTGTTTTGACTTCCCTCCGTTTTCTCTGTTTTGACTGACTGTCTTGACTGTCTCGCTCGAGGTTTCTGTGGTTCGGGGGCCCCTTGAGGCCCGTCGCTTGTAAATCGCTTGTAATCTTTGTAACATACTTTCCCTCATTTAATATATTCCCGACCTCTTTCTCAAAAAAAAAACTAATAGAGATGTGACTTATATAAAGCTAGGTTCATTACAGGGCCTACATACCTCCTTCCCTCAATAGACTTACAAGTTGTTGATGAGATGAGACCTTAGCATTTCTCATAATCTTAAGGATTGATGGATCAATCGCACATCATCTATCTTAAATAGTACTATGATACCTTAAAAACTAACATAGCCAAGGGTGATTACTAACATTTTCCATCACTTAGAAAGTTAAAAAACATTAAACATTTGTGTGGCTCACTTATTTCAAGTTTTGTTTTACAAGCAACACCAACGGATGTGGTTGGATATAATCCTAATCCTCCACTATGTTTTCACCAAACAAGATCATTTAATCTATAATAGGCTTCAATCAATGATAGAGAATAAAAAATATATAGGTTTCAACAACTTTGCCCATGCAATGTGGCATTGCATTCCCACATTAAAAGCCATCCAACCTCAAAAAACCAATGACTATTTAGCCATGAGTTAGGTTATCTTTGGGTTCTAAACTACATAAAGAAGGCTTGGCTCAACCATCATTTTTGGACTACACCTCAACATACCCCCAGGATAGGTGATAGGGGTGTGAGGTGGGTACACACTAACGAAACACTTGCATCATTGAAAATTTTTAGGTGTTATGCAATTCAACCCCCTTGAGTCCAATTGCATAAGATATTAAGCCAAAATAAGCATATGTATAGGTAGAGTTGGATAGTGGTGTTCATCTCCATTTCTAGGGTAGGGTGTATGCAAAATAAATAAATGATGCAACCCATCCATTCAAGGTATGGAGATGAATATATTATTATTAATATAATTAGTTAGTGATTCCTAGAAATATTACATGCTTCACACCATGCACACAAATCAAATGCATCATCCACCAAATTACTAACTCTGTATTTAGTTGAATTGCTTATCCCATGGCCCAAAGGGCTTCTAAGCATAATTTATGTGGGTTCACTTTATTGAAAGCAAATAAACACACATGATTGCATGTATCTTTTCTTTCTTTTCTTTGCACAAATAAAAATAATATAATTGCTGATAAATAAATAGGACTAGCATATTAAAGCAATAATAAATAAATAATAGTTTATTTTGCATGAAAGGAAAATCTAACTATGACAAGATGTATAAAACATTTATTATGCAATAAAAGAATTACTCCAAGAAGGCTTCTAGGCATTCAAGATCCACTATCCTCCACATACAATTAAAAGACAATAATTATGCATCTCAAGTATGGTTTAAATGCCATATAAGAACTAGATCACATCATACAATAGAGTTACGTAGGTTTTCTTTTCATGTGAAAATCAACCAATGTTTTCCTCAAATTTTTAAGCATCCTAAAGTTGGCAAACAAAGTCTAAAAGTAGGGCCTGAATTTTAAGCAATCAAATCTAAGTATAAGGGAAAATGAGGGCCTAGAGCAAATCTGAAATTTTAATTATCAACACAAATCATGAGAATTAGGAATTCACAATGTTCTCTTTCAACCTAAGGCAAATTTCAGTTTTTGGAATATCTTAAATTGGAGGATAGAATCTTGGGAAATAAATTACCAGCCATTAAAAAATAATAATAGTAGTAGCAGTCCTTTCTATTCTCAGGTTAAAATAGAGGAAGGACAGGCACTAATATCTTTAAAACTAAAAAGGAAACAGAGGCCATATTCCATATGCAACTTTTATCATTATCATTATTAGTATTATCTATAAACTCCGACAAAGGTAAATAGTAGATAATAACCATAAATAACAAAAAAAAGGTAGCAATCTCTATACTAGGCGTAGTCATCCTTAAATAATTAAAATTCTGATTTTATGGAGAAGAGAACAAGCAAAATCTCATGTGGTTATGTGCAAAATGGAAAGCCAAAAATTAGTAAAATTTGATATGTACCAATTTTGAATGCCATGATGAATGAACGTGGTGCCAAACTTTGAAATGTTTATTATTAAATTTTCCAGCGTCATATTTTCACATTGAAATGTAAGCTTGAACTAAGGGCCATTTAACAATAAATTCCTTGACAGGAAACACTGATAATGTTTGTGGTTTATTCAAGATTTCTCAAGAGATTTTTGCACAAGACAAAAAAAAAAGTTATCACATATGTTAAACTTTAATCCTCATATTCTCATATTCTATAGTGAGAGAGAGAGAGATCAGATTTTAATTATATTGCAGAGCTTTGTGGATAACTTACCAGTTATAAATGTGGCTTCCTCGCCCATATACTACAGAAGTAACAAATAAGAATTGATCAGAAATGTAAAAATGATTCAAAATATTGAAATTTCAAAACTGCTGAATTTTATATTTCCACGTCAAACCTTTCAATTGCTGTTGAACAAATTCTTGACCTATTTTAACAAAGAGGTCATCAGTAGGATCCAAAAGAAAAGTGCAACACCACCTTGGGTCATGATCAACAGTATTCCTGAAAATGATCGTAAAATCAGAACCAACTAAAATAAACAAAAAATAAATTCCAACGTCAAAACTCAAGAAAGAGCACCTGCACAAAAAATGACATTGGAAAAAACAAAAAGAAAGCAAACTAACAAAAATATAGGTATTCAAAAAATCAGATTAAAACTAAAAAACAGAAACGAATTTCAAACATTACTATTGTTCAAATTCTTTTCAAACAGAAAAGTTGGTTAGATTGTGGCTTGGCAACAATTTTCTATGATTTAAATATGTTAAAATCATTGAGAAAGCCATCAGGAAAGTATTATAGTGTGTAATTTGTTGGAATTGGCAACACATTCGCTTCCTAATGCTCTGAAACAGTATTCAAGGCATTGTGTGTGTGTGTGTATGGAACATAGCAAGCATCTATTACTGTAGTTTAGAGATAGCAAGCTCTAGATGATCCCCAAATCACCAATGGGGCTACATAAGAGTGGTGCGGGTGCCTTTAGCCAGCACCAATTATATCATTTGCACAAGGTCTCTGTTAAGGCAGAATCCCCATACTTGGAACCACCACAACTCCAAAGAGATGCCCATCTGTTTCAGTTAAGGCAGAAGACAAACAAAATCTAGTACTTTAACCAATGAAATGAAATTTCATTGCTTGTGGACCCAGACCTGTCAAACACCTCTTTCTACAGAAGGTAGAGAGGGGATTTTACTACTTTCCACAAAGCCCACATTAACCTCACAGAATTGGCCATCACAAAGTACCTAGGCTTGCTGGTGGTGGATGAGGTGGTCTTGCCCACAGGGCATGGCTTGCATGATGCTAAAAACTTTTTCTACAGGTCAGTGCCAAAAACAAGGAGTGGCCAAGTTCCCAAGTCTGCCTTCACACAGCTGTGGCAAGATGCAGTCAAGCTAGTCAAACATTTCTTCATTCAATCCGGAAATCTGTGGAAGCTACAAGATGCCCATTTAGCTTTTCTTTGCAGCATGAACTTGGGGAGCCGGTCAACTTGTTCACAAAAGTATACACAATGGACAAGGAGTACACAACCCACTCTTCAAAAATCCTTTTTTTTTTTTCATTCTTGGCATCATTGCTACTTGACTTGGACAAGCAATCTCTCATGAGGGAGTAAACATGTGAGATTAACAACACTCAAGAAAGTTATATGGCCCCTATTAAATGAGTCCTTTGTCCCTTTTTCAGCCATTAATATGAAGTAGAAAATTCGCATATAAATAAAATAGATGTCATCATAAGCATATCATGGAGCATACATTACCATCCCACAATGACTTTTCTCATGGCCCCACCTTTTTGTCTTGTTTTAAGTTATTTTTTAGTTTATATGCTATGAGGGTTTCTAATTTATTTTTGGCCTTTTATCTATTTTCCACATTTCCTATAATTTGTCTAGTAAAAATCATTGATACTAAGCTTTTTGTCTATCCAACATTTTACACATGCCAAGCTAATCATAATGAGCACAAACCTGCCATGACTACTATACTAGAAATTAATATTTTGATTGAATCAAGGAAAATATGGTCCCATTGTGTACCATTTTTCAGCCACACACTTTGTTCTTGTCCCTTTTCTACTCTACCTCCCTCCTTTTGTGGTTTCCTTTTGCTTTGTTCTCTCTCTTTTTTTCCTCTCCTCCTCTCCCTATTTGTTAGTGGAATAAGAGATAATGGATTGTTTCCCCCCAAAGTTGGCCGGGGGTGTTCCTCCCCCTCCTTTTGATTTTTGGTTTCATTTGTACTGGGGAGGGTCTTCCTCCCCTGTTGCTTGTACATATTTTTCTTGTAATTGACTCTTACTTGGAAACTGTTCTTTCTTTTCTTTTCTTTTTAAAGTTCTTTATTTCCACACTAGTGAGTCATGAGTTTAATTTTTCCATGATCACTATCAAAAATTAATAAAATATGTATATTCACAGGTTGCAGGTTCAATTCCTAAGTTTACAATTTTTTACATTTCAGACTTCTAATTTTGTTGTATCTCAAGTTCAATTTCTCTTGATAATTACTAAACATTCAAGCATAATATCCAACTTTGTACCTTTTTGGATTGTTAGAATATGCAAAAAAAAGAGTTTTCAAAATAGACTTATGATAAGGGCAAGTATAGGATACATAATCAAATAAGACACCTTCTTTTTCAAGCCCTCAATGATGTGAATTTTCTCATTGTCTTACCAGCCTTGAAAGATCATCACATGACCTTTCTATAGCCATGGAGGGGGTACATATACTTTACTATTTAAAACTAAAAAGAATAATGCATCACAATTAAATGGAACATTTCATATGCTTATAAAAATAAAATATAAAGCTATGGTATTTGCACACACTATCCTTGATTCATGGGTCAGGTTCCTCTAACTTGATTCATAGGTCAAGTTCCTCAATAATGAGAATTCTTTTGCATTTCTTTTTAAATCATTTATATTTCAACATACTTGTTTTAGCTCTTGAGAGACACCTTAGAGTATTGTCCTCTCTTTTTCTTTTGTTTTCACTCTGTGCTGAAATAGAACAGAAAATATTTTGTTTTTCCATATATTTATTTATTTGTTAAAAACATTCTCAACATGTATTTTAAAACATATTTCTTATACATCAATTATTTAAATATTTAAACATAATATATATATAAATCAGGCCAACAAATTTATCAATATTCCAACTAGTCACTTCCATCATAGTCCAATCTTAATAGCAAAGCACACACATAACCTCATAACAAAACGTACACACAAAAAGACTATTACTATCATGAATGCGAAAATTCAAGGAGAAGTGGTTCGTTACACAATGTGTTGAAGATCCTATGGAATTGGAGTTCTTAGTTGCATCAGCTTCTTTATCATCATCTTCATAAAAGATCACGAATGCTTGTCAAGCATCATTAGATTTACCTCCACCTCTTCCCTTTCCTCCTCATCACAACACCATTGCTCCTCCTGCAGCTTCTCCTACTGGAGCCTAGCCTCCACCTAAAGCTCCTCTCAATTTGCTGCCAACGCTCCTCCTCCAGTTGCATTCTAGCTACTGCATCCACCAACTCTTGCTACATGTGCTCCTCCCTAACCTCTTCCCTCAACCATTGGAGTTCCCATTGGGACTCCTCTTCCCTACGTTGCAAGGCTTGCAACTCCTACAAGAATTCCTCTTCTCGCTACCTTAATTTCTTTGCCCCCCTGACCCACTCCTCCTCCCTAGCCCAATCCACTTTACCTGCCTTCAGCCATAGGCCTGACATTCCCATCTATCCTCCGCATTCCTTTGACCTCCCTTGCAATGTGAGGGCTCCACCCCTCCCATCGTGCCTGTCCATCCTCCCCTGCAGTTGTGACAACTCCCCCGTTTCCATCCCCCCTGTCATCCCCCAATCCTCGCTCCCCCAAGGAGCCTCCTCTTTAGACTCACTTCCACAAGAAGAAACGTCCACCACCAATGGTGGAACACAATACCTTTGTTTGTAGTCGTAGACCACCTACACCTCTAGTGGCCCAGCCTATCTCAGGATCTCCCTCACAACTCCCTGGCCCCGCACCGCCACCAGAGCACAAGAATCAGCCCCTAGTGCGTTCCTGCCTCCTTCAGCACAATGCCCTTAAGAAAAAGTAAGGGAGGTTAACCCCAATTCCCCTCCAGAGGCACCGTAAGAACTCAAAATGGATTCCCAATAGCTTCCAAGCATTGCCGAAATTGATGAAAAACTTGTCCACTAGCACCACCACATCCTACCACATGGGCTCTAGGCATGACTTGGGGACCTGCCCACTCGCCATCTTGGGCACCCTCCCCAGGAAGAAAATCTTTATTATGTCCAACAATTTTTACCTTTAAACCAAAAGGTGTCAAGTCCCGGCTTTTAGTAATTTTGTTAAACAATCATCTCTGATCTTTACATAATGTGGGTTTGGCTTATCTTTTATGTTTATTAACTATGACAAGTTCCCTATAAAATGTCATTTCGCACTAGAATCAACATATGTGGAATTGTCAAATGTTTCATTCATGGTTAGGGTATTAAAATCCACAATGAGATGTTGAGCCTCCTCTTTTACAACGTTGGCAACATGAGGCTTCGATTCATATTGTTTTTCATTTTTCTTGTTAAACTTCTTTGCCCTATTTTTGACAAATTTGTTTGTCTACCTTTTTCTCATGACTTTAGCCTTAGGATTATTTGGGTTATCATAATAATCATCAATGTCATGACTACTCTCTTTCTTATAAACATGATAGTACCTAGACACTCTCTACCTCTTTCAATCACCTTCAATTTTAACCACTATCGTTTGAGAGTTTGTTTCTACTACTAAGCTTTACGCATTCATTTCCACTTCTTTAATAACTTTCACACAAAACTCCATCACATTGTATGTTTTGCCATTGTTTTTGATAGTTCGTCTAAAGACATCATACGATGGTGGTAGCACTTTAAACAAAATATATTTGATAGTTATGTCCAAAATTTGTGCATTTTGGGCTTGTAGTCTAGCTTGCAATGCAAATGCTTTCTGTACAAGGGTAGCTATACGATCACCTTTTTTTAAATGCAATGAATTTAGTTGATTCTAGAGGGACACCAATTTTGATTTGTTTTTAACTTCAAATGTCTCTTCCAACTTTTTCCACATTTTATATGTTCAAGAGACGAAAGCGGCACATTTTGAAAAACAAGAGCATTTTGGGCCTTCCACATGGCCCAAGGAACAATGTCGGCATAATAGTCTCTGTGCAAGTGTCACCCCGTGGCGGCAATTGCCTAGACGGCATAGTTTATGGGGCATTAGGACATGAGATGATCAATTGTTTCATCCACTACGCTGCAGAGAGGGCAAGTGGTCGATACCTGCATGCCCTGCACCCGAAGTAGTGCATGCACTAGCAAGATGCCCTACACCACAAGACATAGAAAACATTTAATCTTTTTGATAGGCAAACCTGCCAAATCTACTGCCAGCCATGGACAATTAGAAATCTAGTGCACAGAAATTGATGAGGTGGGGCACCCAACATTCCTAATTGCTGCAATGTCTACACAGTGGCACAAATGTCATGCCATATCTAAGAATCTTGAGAACCCGCTTCCCATAACATATACTTGTGCCTCATAACTGCAACCCATTGTTTGCCAGGCTCAACATTTAAGAGCTTATTAACGAGATTCTGATATCTCATCAATACAAGATCATGGAATTTGATAATGCTGAGGCGACCCACATTCTTCAGCCACATCACTCTTTCCCATGAAATGAGTTGCTTATGGTGCCCTCCTTTGCCTCCTAACCAAACAAAATTACAGATGATTTGGTCCACATTCTCAATCACCCCTTGCAGAGGCATGGCCATTGAGGTAGTATGCCTAGTGATGGCCAACAAAATAGACAGCCAAAAGAATTCTTCCTTTCCTCATGAGGAAATCGATGGTCCAGTGCTTGGTTCTTATTTGAAGTTGTTGGATAAGCTGCGTCCAATTCTCTTTCAATAATGTTCAGGATCGTGACCGTGTTTTGTCAAGGGGTGGGGGGTTGACATGATTTTTTGGGGTTTTTTTGGGGCACAAGGGCTTGCCCTTACGTAATGGCAACCGAGTGCCCATCGGGACCTTGACCTTTTCTCTTAGGTGTCAATTTGGGTTAGGGTCTCGGGGCTCCCTTGGGAGCTTAAGATGCCTGAGTTTATCAAGTTGTTTGTGGCTTTTTTTGGGGAATTCATAGCATTGGACAAGGTCACCACATCCCTAGAGCGCATGGGATTTGCTCGTTTTTGTGTTTGGAGATCATTAGTGCCCACAAACCTTCTCAAGGAAGTGGTTCTGGCAATGCCCTTAGGGGATGAGCGCATCTCAGTGGAATATGAGAACTTACTAATGGAGGCTCCAAACCCACTTCCAAAAAGGGGCCTTGTTGCTTCTGTGGCAAGCTTGGCCACACCACAGAGGCCTATCAGGCCAAGAAGGGTGGGGCCACTAAAACAGATGATCAGGGTGGTTGGATGAAGGTGAAAAGAAAAGGGTGTGCAGGGTTTCGCATGATGACCATGGGGGGTCATGCAATGCCTGTGGGGAATGCAGCCAAGCCCAAGGTTCTAGTGCAAAAGATGGTGGCTTCAAAACCTATTTCGCAGCCACTGGCTAGGAAAACTAAACAAGGTGAGGTTGGTGCATCAGCCAAGCCTAGGCCTGAGGGTGGATTTGCCACACCTCCTAAGCAAGCTTCACCTCAAAAGGAGGTTCCCCCTATGTGGAACTAGGCTTTTGTGGTTCATGGTGCTATTTGTTCAAGGTTGGGTGATGAGGCCCTACACAACCCCAATAGTGAGGGGGGTTTCCAAGTATCCATGAAGCCTACGAAGGTTGGCTGGCCATCTACTACATTGATGTGCAATCACCAAACCCAATTGGAGATTGACTTGGGTATTCAAATGACTTTGAAAGAAGTCTACTGAAAACACAATAAAGGTAGCCAATGAAGATTATGACATGGAACTACAGGGGGCAGGGAAACCCCTATAAGTGACATGTCCTAAAAGAAATAGTGCATTAAGATAGCTACGATGTGATGTGTTTACAGGAAACAAAGCTGTTAAGTTTTGGAATTTGGGATGGATGGCAGGTTCACCATGTTGCCTACTGGCAAAAAGCTGGTGGCCTTGCTATGTTATCTAAGGCTCCTTTCAATTTGGTAAATGCTTCTACCTAGAGTATTACTATTCACTTGCCATCGATCGGGTACTGGCTCACCAACTTCTACAAGGAGTAGGTGTGGGAGAGGAGGCTTGGAGAGCTTGATAGGGTTGTTGTGCTCATCCCAAACATGCAACAATGGATTACTGTGGGGAACTTTAATCAACATCTTTATGCTTGGAAAAGATTGGGAGGGGGGGATAGCACCACATAGGCAGGAACTAAGCATTTTTTGCAGTTCTTGCACCAACATGACATGGTGGATGTGGAGATCGCTAATTGTAACTTTACCTAGAGCAACTGTAGGAAGGGGAGCACTAGGGTCATGTCCAAGATTGACCATGTGTGGGTGGGATCTCCCATTATGCTTAAGAACATGCAAGTCTCTGGGATTGAATGTAGAGCTTCTGATCATCAGTCATTGATTTGCCAGGTTGGGAGGAAGTCCCATCCTAAGGTTTCTCGGTTCCATTTCAAGCGAACCTGGCTCATGAAGCCATGGCTCCAACTGCTAGTGACAACTATATGGGACCAATATTTTGCTATGAGGGATCTATGTGAATTCCTCACTAACAGGCATAATATCCTAACACAAGAGATTTGCTCCCATTGGAAGGAGGAAAAGTACTTGTTCAAATGTCATTGGGGGAGGTTGCAATAGTGGCTAGTTCAAATTCAAGACAAGCAAGAGAGAGGGGAATCGTTGGCCCAAGAAGAATAGGTTGTGCTTCTTGAGCTCCAACAACTTGACCAGGAAGGAATGGAATACTAGCAACAACGATCACATTATAGATGGATGAAAAATGGTGACCAACCAATGAGGTTTTTCTTTACGGCCGCTCAAGCTCAAAACTTGGCAAAGTTGGTGCATAGCTTGGTCAAGCAGGGATAGGTGCTTGAGCGGACTATTGATATTGCTTAGGAATTTCAATCTTTCTGGGAGGCTATTTTGCAAAGGCAAGAGAGGCTCCTCTTTCAATACAAATTCAGCTGATGCTTGTGGAGGAAAACTAATAATTGTTGGCCCCCTTTACTTGGGAGGAGCTTGATACTGCCTTGAGGGATTTGAGGACAAGGAAGGCGCCAAGGCCAAATGGTTGGCCCATCGAATTTTTCCAGGAGTTTGCAGATGTTTTGGGCAAAAATATCCTTGACACATTTTAACACCATGTTCCATTGGAAATAGATTCGCTAAGAAATAAATTGTTCTAGAATTGTCCTCATCCCTAAGCTTTAGAGTCCTTTGGAGGCTGCCCATTATAGGCCCATTGGGATCTGTGATACCTTCCTCCGTTTGTTTACGAAATTACTCATTTGAAGGTTGGATCCCTTGATGCCGCATCTAGTGAATCATAATCAGGTTGGGTTTGTGAGAAACAAACTCCTTCAAGATCAAGTTATTCTTCTACAAGGGATCCTTCACTCCCTTCGAGTGGAGCCTTTCCTTGGGCTATGTTTTAAGCTTGACATTGCAAAAGCTTACGACACTATCAGTTGGGATGCCATAAGAGATATTATGGTGGGGAAAGGTTTCAGTCACGCGTTCATTGACTTATGTCTTCAAATACAATCATCTGTTGCTTACTCCATTAACCTGGAAGGGGTTCTTTGGGGTTTTTCATCGCTAGGGTGAGGTCTCCAACAAGGGGGCCCACTGTCTCCATACATTTTCATTATGCTTATGGACACTTTTCAAGATTACTATAGGGCCGAAGGGGTGCCAGGCCTGCACGTCAATGGGGTTGACTGCATGGCAAAACACTATGCAGATGATACCATTGTTTTTAAACGTGCTTTGGTGCCACAAGCTGCTACTTTGGATCGAGCCTTAGTGTGTATGGTGAGGGAGGTGGGTCTGGAGGTGAATCGTGCCAAATTAGCACTTTACATAACCCACACTAATCCCAAGGTCAAAGCTCATATCATGCAAACTTTGGGGGTTTTGCCCAGCACTGATTGTGATCAATATCTGGGATTTCCCATGTTTGAAAGCCATCACAGGAGAGCTTGAGTTCAACTCCTCAAATGTATTCAACAGCAGATTAGGCATTAAACTAACTACTTTCTGACTTGGAAAGGGTGGGTCCTATTGGCCACCTTAGTGCTTTCATCCATTGCACAATTTACAGCTTCCATTGCCAACCTGCCCCTCAACATTGGAGATAGTGGATCAATTAATTCAAAATTTCATTTGGTCAGGGGGTTAAGGCAGGGAAACATCTCCATCTGGTGGCTTGGGACATGATTGTGCATCCCCGCGATGCGGGCAGCCTAGGAATTTTGAAATTCAGAGATCTAGTCATGATGGGACAACAACAACTGGTTCACCACATGTCACAAGCTAACATGAATATGGTGTCTTGGATCCGAATCATGTGCCATAAGTACCATCAATCGACTACTACTATGCAGGATTCTCTTTTATGGCGCTCAATCTGCTAACAAATTCACCATATAATGGTGTTGGGATGGTTGGACGTGTAACCTATATTCATAATTAAAAAGCAATTTACGGTGGTCCCTAGCTAGCGTTAGGTTTGGCAGGGACACTCAACTAAAAAAATCAAAGCCTTCTTGTGGCTTCTTAACCATAAGGCCCTTCCGATACGAATGGAATTGCATCAGCATGGATTATGACTTAAGGAAACATGTTCAACATGCAAGTAGAAGCTCAAAATGTGTTAGCATTTTACTTTTGATTGCCCTTTTAGCATTACCATGTGGCGTGCTACTGGAATCCGCCCTCTAATTATTTTACCTAGGGATTTAGGGGTGACAACCTTTCTTTGGTGCCTATGGAAGGCATGTAATAGGCTTGTGTTCTGACTAGTGCCACTACCAACTCCAGCACAAGTTGCAGTGGAGGGACTAAGACTGTGGAGGGAGGTGACTATCGCTATGGGCATGACACCTACATTTGAGCCATCCTATCATAGGTTTTAGTCTAACACAGATTTGTGGGACCTCGTCCATCAGGTGAGCTGGGCTGATTTTTTGCCTAGACTATTGAGGGACCTTGCTTTGCCAAATGGCAAGTTCTTCACCAATTGGCAAGGGAATTCAACTTCCTTCCATGGGATTAACATTGAGCTTACGGAAGCGGCACTAACGCAGGTTCTAGGGGTGCCAATGTCTGGTCAAGTTGTGATGTCAACACTATGTGGGCTTCAAGATGCTCACTCTTTCTTTGTAGGGCCTTTTCCACAAAGTACTAGTGGACAAATCTCAAAGTCTACTCTGCTTGCTCTATGGCAGTTGGTCGCAAAGCTCGTTGAAACGTTCTTTGCTCAAACTAAGAATGTGTCGAAGCTTCAAGGGGTTCATTCTGTGTTCCTGAAGTGCCTCCAAATGGAGCACTAGATCAATATTCTAGGGTTCTTTCTAGCATCGCTAAGGTGAAGACGTTCTGGGTGGCACTCAGGGCTTATTTTGGCTCTATGGAGAGCCACAAGTCCTATCACCATGATGAGGGAGTTGGGGTCTGTGTCTCAGCTTCCTTTTTAGTCTATCTATCAGCGTCGTAGATGGCTAGTGCCTGCGGAGGCACAGGAGGTTCCACCTAGGTGTATTGTCCTAGTGATCATGGCCAAATGAGCAAAACCTAGTCATGATGTGAGCGATCCTAGGGTGGGCCAAGCTAAGATGCAGGTGCAGGTTGCATTGGAAAGCAGGACAACAACTAGTGAGGCTAGAACTAACGAGCACCAAGTGTGGGAGGCTAAGTGGGAGGTGAGAGAGAAGGGTTTTCAGAGAGAGCTAGAAGAGCTGTGGGCGAGCCATTAGGAGGGAACGCAATAGTGGAGGAAGCCCATGGAAGTAGCGGTGGTAGCGGATCTTGAGGCCCATATCCAACGAGATCTTACAAAGGAGCTACAGCAGCAAGAGTTGTGACGATAAACCCTTGAACAAGAAGCGGAAGAGCAACGGGCCAAGGAGCATCAAGAAGAGGAGGTGATGTAGTTGCAGCTGAGACATGTGCATGAACAAACACCACCACATGGCTGAGCAAGGGGAAATGCCCCTATGTGCGGATGTAGATTAATCATGAAGTTACATGCCATGTAACTACGTTGGCACATTCACCTTGCCTCTACTAAACTACATCCAAATGGCAAAGGTTCTACTACTAAAAGGGCAAGAAAGGCCAAGGCATTCAAAATTTTCCAACAAGAAGCAGCTTTTGTGGAAACACAAGACCTCCGCACACTGCTAGATTTGCTACATTCTCAAACCCGGCCGAACTGCAGGTGTGCACATCTGCCCCACCAGCACCAAGGGGTGGCCATTGTGCACGGTTTCTTTGTTTTGTTTTGTTTCTATTGTGCTTTACAGTTGCCATGTAGGGGGAGTTTTGGCTGTTAACGGTCCAGGGGACCATGTTTCCTGTTTTCCTTCCATTTGTTTAGTTGTTTTGTCTAAGTTTGTTTAGGGATATTAACCCCTTTGTCATGTTCCTGCGAGGTGATCCTTTTCCCCTTTTGGTGGGGAGGTGGATTTGTGCCACCTTGGCTTTTGGGTGCCATGGTGCTTTGGGGGTGTGGGGGGTGGTGGTGGGTTGCGCCAGGGTTTCTCCCCTTCTTTGTTCCTTCTAAGTTGTACATATCTTTTCTTTTTAATTCATTCCCAAAATTTCGATAAAAAAATTAGAAAGCACTTTACATTTTGATAATAATAGGATACAAGGGATCAATACCAGTCACCCAATTGTGTAATATTTGCAGAAGGATATTTTCTTTTCAATGCAGCTGGCACATTTCCTGAGAAAGCTGGTAAAACTGCAAAAATATTCAAATGAAAATGACATTTTATGTAGAACATAATGGCTCATGCTTCTTAATTATTAGTTGATATTTAAACACAATAGCTGATATCTTCACAAAGGAAAACTATTTTATGAGATAAATGCAATTGCTTCCTATATTTGTTTATTACTGGTTTTTTAATCGTAAGTGCTAAGTTCACGATATTTCTCAATTTTAATATGGCTGACCTAATGGTCACATTCTTATAAGCTTAATAGGAACCTCAGATTTAAATAAAATAAGAATTAATGATTTCAAAATCCTCTATCTAGAATTGTAAGTAGTCATTAAATTCTTTGGTCATGGTAATTATACCTGGAGCCATACCAAGCTCCCACATTCGTGAAAGTATCTTTTTCTGAAGGACCAGTTGTTTATGGTGCCAACTTTGTGGTAAAGGGCCTCCCCACCTGTGACATGATAAAAAAAAGCAATGAATTGGAGATGGATTTCACATTGTCAAACCATTTAATATGTTTTTTTTTTTGCCAAGCAGGTGTGCATAAGAAATGTTAATTTGTAATAAAATTGTTTTTGGCGCCAACTTTGTGGTATGTATCTTTTGTGCTTCTGCAACAAATCTAATAAGTTTTTTTTTTCTGCCAATCAGATGCGCATAAGAAATGTTAATTCCTAATAAACTTAACCATTAATTTCTGTACTCTATGAAATCTGACCTGATAAATAGATTTAATAACATGATTTGCAAAAATGTTATTTCAAAAACTGCAAAGTCGATACAAAAACAATTGAATTGTTAAAAATGCATCGTTCTTCTTTATGCTCACAAAATTCACTTTGGACAAAGGAAATTACGCATGCAGATTTCCCATTCTTGCCCATGCTAAAAATGCTGGCCCACCAAAATAATCCTCCAGATCAGATTTGCTCAAATTAAATTTCTGCATAAAAAATTAATTTAACTTAGAATTACAGAGAAGTTACAAAAGCAAAAACAGTATCTTAATGTTATATGTAATAAATAAACTAATGTCTTGAAGAACTATGATACTCCACATTTGAACATATGACCTTAATACCTAGATTTAAACTTGTTTTGAAGGTTATATATATTTGGAGATGCCTCTAATGATTTTAAGTTAATATGAAACCTTTTGAGGGAAAAATTTTAACAAATTTACTATTTATTTACAATTTTTTTCTAATTATTTTTTATTTTAATATAGAAAATATGTTTTTTAACAGATACGGATGGTCAAGTTGAATATCATGCTCAAATAACAGTAAAATTAATGATATCTAGATCCATAGTTTATTTTTGTGTTTTGTTGGAATTTTTAATTTATTGACTATTTAATTAATAAAAATACATTAAAATTCAAAGTTGTCGAATTGCACTCAAATTTGGTGGGGTAGCTCAACTTTACATGTAGAGTAAAGATCCATAATTAGTTTTCTTAAATTCAACTTCCAAATTTTAAAATATTAATGTTAAGTAATTAAACCCAATGAAGTATCTTTGGAAATTCAAAACCTAATAATTTGGGGGGAAATGGAAGCCAAAGCCAGAACTGGAGGTGGAACCGGAGGTGGAGGTGGAACAAGAGCAGGAACTGAAGGCAGGGCAGGGACAAGAACCAAAGCCAATGAGGGCACTGGTGCAAGTGGCTTGGTGGCTGTGGGTGGCCTCAGGGAAGAGTATATCTGCACAAATGGTGGTGGCGAGGCCGAAGGGCTCGAGTGGAAAGGGAAGTGGTCCAAACAAAGGTCTATGGGATGATGAGGGACAGCACAATTTCTTCGGGTCTTCAGTTCATATGAATGACTCCTTGTGGATTGAGGTCCAAAATTTGCTGCTGAAGGGAGTCTAGACAGCTGAACACAACCTCATTGGGCATTTTGTGTCTAAGGGGGTTTGGCCCAGATTAGATTTGATTCGTAAGTGGGTTGTGGCAACATGGGGTTTCAAGAATGTAGGGGTTAGGAGTCTCTTTGAAGATCTCCTTTTCGTTTTTCATAATGTCGAGGATTGTGACTGGATCCTGTTGGGTGGACATGGTGTTTTGGGGCTCGGGGGCTAGCATTAATGTTGTGGAGGCATGGGGCACACTGGGATCCAGACCTATTCTCGAGGGCACCAGTTTGTATTCCTATCTTGGGTCTTCCTTGGGAGGCATGGATGCTGGAGTTTATACAGTCGTTTGTGGCCTTTTTTGGGGAGTTCATAACATTAGATAAGTTCACTTCTTCCCCGGAGTGCATGGGGTTTGTGCAGTTTTACGTTTGGAGGTCTTTAGCTCTCAAGGACCTGCTTAAGGAGGTTGTTCTAGCATTCCCCTCAAGGAACGAATGCATTTCAGTTGAATACGAAAATATGTTGACTAAGGTGCCTAACCCAACAGCCAAAAATAGTCCTTGTTTTTGTGGTAAGCTAGGCCATTCCATGGATGTTTGCCATGCAAAAAAGTGTGGGACCACGAAGCCTACAGATGCAGATAGATGGATAAAAGTGAAACGGAAGGGACATTTGGGAGGTGTGACACCTACTAAGAATGCAACTGGGTTTGTGAAGCCTACTCCAGTGGCTCCCCAATCAAGTTTGGCATGGCAAAGCCTACTAGTCCAAGTCCATATAGTGGCTTTGTCATGCCTCCCTAACCGTTGTCACAAGGAAAGAGGCTACCAGAAGAGGAGAAGGCTCTGTTGAGTAGATGGGCTAATGTTGCTCATGATGCTAGCACAAGTGGAGCAGAACCCACTCTCAGTAGTGGCAAAGGTTTTCAGGTTTCAATGGACCAAACAAAGGTTGGGTGGCCATCTACCCCGCTGGTGCGGAATCATCAAACCCAACTAGAGCTTGATTTGGGGATTCAAATGACTTTGAAAGAAGTCTACTGCAAACACAATAATGGTAGACAATGAAAATCATGACATGGAATTGCAAGGGACAAGGCACCCCCTACAAACAACATGTCCTAAAAAAGTTTGTGCATAAAGAGAACTACAATGTGGTGTATCTTCAAGAGACAAAGTTATAGAGCCAGGAATTTGAATTATTGCATTTTTGGAGGGAGGGGGGCGGACAGGGGGGCACAGGTGTTGGGGTTGGTAGGTGCATCAAGTTGCCTGCCAACACATGGCAACTGGGCTTGCCATGTTGTCCAAAATCCCCTTCACCCTGGTGGATGATTCCACCTGGAGCATTATGGTTTACCTTTCCTCCCTTGGGTATTGGCTTAGTAACTTCTACAGGGAGCAAGTTTGCGAGAGGAGGCTTGGGGAACTTAACAAGATTGTTGTTCTTGTTCCACGCACCAAGCAATGGATTATTGTCAAAGATTTTAACCAGCGATTGCATGCTTGGGAAAAGACTAGAGGGGATTGCACTCTACCAATAGGAGTTGATCATTTTCTGCAATTCCCGCATCAACATGCCATGGTCGATATGGATATTGAGAATTGTAGCTTTACCTGGATCAACAAATGGAAAGGTCACATGAGGGTAATGTCAAGGATTGATCAGGTGTGGGTTGGTGTAGACATCTTGTTGCAGAATGTGAGGGTCTCTGGAACTGAACGTAGAACTTCCAACCATATGTCATTGATCTGTCGAATTGAGAAGGAGTTGCATCCAAAGGTGTCTTGCTTTCGGTTCAAAAGGACATGGCTCATGAAGCCTTGGCTTCGACCATTGCTGCTGGCTATTTGGGAGAAGTATTCAACTCCTCAAGACCCTCGTGAGTTCCTAACCAATGGACTTCACACCCTAAAATAGGAGTTCTATTCATAGAGTAAAGAGGAAAAATATACCTTTAGATCCCATCAAGGGATATTGCAACAAAAGCTTATCAAGATCCAAGAATAATAGGATCTTGGAGAGTCGTTATTTCAAGAGGAACAAGCTTTACTGCTTGAGCTACAACAACTTGACCAGGAAGAGATGGAGTATTGGTGCCAACGGTCACGTAATAGGTGGATGAAAGATGGAAATCACCTAACAAGACCTAACACGCAGCTCATGCCTTGGATACAGATTATCCATCAGAAATATCACCAATCGACTGCTATTCCATCAGATTTGAGGCCCTGGCAATCAATGTGCTGACATGTCCACTGAATGATGTAGCTGGGGTGGCTCAACGTTCAGCCAAAAGACATTTTGTTGAAGCAATTCCCTACACTTCCTAGGTGGTGGTAGATGTGGCAAGGCTACCTACCAAAGAAAATTAAAGTGTTCCTATGGCTTATTAATCATGCAATGGTTCTAGTCAAGGTGAAGTTAAGGTGATGCGGAATACAAATTGAGGACACTTGTCCAACATGCAGGCAAGCCACAAAGACCTAGCAACAGCTAGCATTTGAATGTGTGTTCGACATTGTGGTGCGGCGAAGTGCATGTATTAGACCACCGATTATTTTAAGTGGAGATTCAACAGCGACTGCCATTTTCTAGTGCTTGTGGAAGACACGTAACCAACTAGTTTTCAGCCAAGTGTCGCTTCCATTGCCAACACAAGTGGCTACTAAGGGTGTTAGACTATGGATGGAAGCTGCGGCCACAATGGGAATGACTCCAACATTTGAACTATCTTGCTGCCATTTTCAGGAAAACACGAAGATGTGGAACCTGGTGCAATGGGTTGGCTAGGCAAGTTTTTTGTCGCATTTGTTGGGAGATCCCACCCTGCCAGTTGGTGAGTTCTTCACCAACTAGCATGGTAATTCCACAACTTTTCGGGGGGTTACCATCGAGTTGCCTGAAGAGGCATTGGCTAGGGTTTTGGGGGTACAGCCAACTAGTCAGAGTGTGGACCCGATGATGTGTGGGCTTCGAGAAGCTCAACATTTCTTTCTAAGGTTGTACCCTAGGATGGTTAGTAGATGGATTCCTAGGTCTACTTTGCCACCATTGTAGCAGCTAATAGTTGAGTGTGTTAAAAGGTTCTTCATGCAAACAAGCAATGTTTCAAAACTCCAATAGGTCCATTTTGCGCTCTTGAAGTGTCTCAAAATGGGACAACCAGCGAATATTCCTGGTTTTTTCTTTGTGTTGTTGCATCAAAGAAGGCTCAGCAAACACTTGAGGCTTATTCTGGCTCAGTGGCGTGCAGCACATCTGGCACCTAAGATGAGAGAAATAGACCCAACAAGCATGATGACCTTCCACATGGTCTATAGGAGACAAAGGCTGTTGCCACCTGTTCAACAGATGAAGGTTCCTGAAGGATGTATTGTCTTGGCCCTTATGGCTTCAAAGCAACTTACGCAAATTGATGATGTGCCATAGGATGAGCTGCCACATGAGGGTTTAACTAATGCAAAGGCATAGGTAGAGGTCGAGAAAGAGGAGGCCACTGCCAAAGCAAGAACTCGTGAGCACCAAGTTTGGGAGGCCAAATGGGAAGCTAGGGAGGCCATGTTCCAACAAGAAATGGAAGAGCTTTGGGCACGTCACCAAGAGGAACTGCATTGGCAAGAAAGGCCACAGGTTGTGGCTGTGGCAAAGTTGGAGGCATGGATCAGGTGTGAGCTGAAAGAAGAGATGGAGCATAATGAGACACAAAGGCAGGAGGGCGAGAGGGCAGTGACAACAAGAAGGGAGTAGGAGCATTGAGAGGAAGAGGCATAGTAGGCACAACTGAAGCAAGCACATGAACAAAATGCCACTAGGTGGCTCATGGAAGGGGACTACCCATACATGCAAATGCACATTAACTGCAATGTGACTTGGTCGAGCCTACGACAACATATTAGGATCACTTCCGCAAAGTTGCACCCTAACGAAAAAGGATCTGAAGAAGAACGGGTGAGGAAAGCCAAGCGCTTTACAACTTTCCAATAGGCAGCCACATTTGTGGACTCGTAGGAACTACATGTGCAGTTGGACATGCTTCATGCTCAACTCTGACCGTATTGCCATTTCATTCACCTTCCCCACCATCCCCACAGTCTGGGGGATGAATGACGTGTTTCATGTCTATGTGGGACACCCCTCCCCTTGGGTGGGAAGGTCTTTTCTTGTTTGTTTCTTTTGATTCCTAGTTTCAGTTGCCAATGTTGATGGGGTAGTTGTTGGTGATCAGCCCTGGGGGACATCGGTCGATGTTGGCCTAGGGGGACATCAGTTGATGTTTTAAAATTTAAGGGGGTCTTAGCATTTGATGTTTATTAGTCATTGGAGTCTGGGGGGTTTTGGGTTAAATCCTTTTTGTTGGGGAGGATAGCACTCTTCCCTAATCTATGGGGTTCCTTGCTGATCAGGGTTTCTCCCTTGAGCTTGCATATATTTTTTCTTTTTAATATAATCCTGAAAATTTACTCAAAAAGTTAAAGCCAGTGATTTTCTTTGGTTTGATTAAAATATTAATTTTTACCTAGGTAACTATGGCATGTTTGTACTTGTTTTGACTGGTTCAACATATGTAAAATGCCCAATGTATAACAAGTTTAATATCGATGACTTTTGCTAGTCAAAATATAAGAATTGTAGAAAATAAATAAAAGACCAGAAATAAATTAGAAATCCTCACAGCTTTATAGAATAAAAATGACTTAAAACAAGCCAAGAAAAGTGGCCACCTGAGAAAAAGTGAATGTGGAAAAGAAAGTATGATGGTGATGTGTGCTTGATGTTACTTTTTGACATCTTCATGATGACATCTATTTGTAATATGCATATTGTCTACTTCATATTAATGGCTGAAAAATGACAAAGGACCCATTTAAAAGGGACATGTGGCTCTCTTGGATGTCATCACTTTCACATGTCTACTCTCTCATGAGCTTGCTTACCCAAGTCAAGTAATCATCATGACATGAATAAAAAAAGAAAAATTTTTGGAGAATGAATTCTCTAGTCTTTGCCCATTGTATAAACTTTTGTGCACAAGTCTTTGCCCAAGCCTTCGGGTCTCCTTCATCCTATAAATAACGTGGAGATTGCTCTTGTTTTTGGCCTTTGCCAAGTGAGGGAAGACTATGCTAGCTTGAGGTATGAAGAGTGAAAGAGAGGAAAAGGTGTGTGGCTATTCTTTGCTTATTCTCAGCCTATATTCTGGACCATCGTAAGTGGTATTCTGTGTTCTTAGTGAAAGCATGGGAGGTTGACCTTGCCGCTACAACTAGGAGCTATTTGTAGCTGCTGATCTTAGGGACTGTTGGGGCTAATTCTAAGGATTGTCTTTAGTTGACCTTGGACTTTCTGATTCAGCATAATTTTGCTTGAATTGTGTTCTTCTTCTCCAAATTGATCAACCCAATCCTAGAGGTATGTGTTCCAAACCTTTGTTGTACCTAAATTATTGATGCTTGTTTGTTATTTGGCTTGGATAAGTTGAGGATCAATTCATGAGGGCATGCAGGATTTTTTTAAATTGTGAGTCATGCACGGGATGTTTTATAAGTCATGAATCTGATTTTTAGCACACATGTATTGGGCTTATGAGTTAGCATCCCTTTTGTGTTATGTGCACTTGGTATTTCATGTTTTTGTGAACATTATTAATGATGGCCCCCATCATTCTATCCAAGGTTGATGATCTCTTGTATGAGCTACAAGGGCTTAGTCTTTGGAGGTGCTTAATGATGTTAGCCCTCACCATTTTATCCAACCCAGTGTTCTTTTTATATTGGCTAAAAGATGTTGTAGCATTGGAGGGAATTGGTGTGTGACATTGGAATGGCTAAAGGGTCCATTGAGTACTCATTAAAATAAAAAGAAAGTATACATGTTGATTATTGTTTATGTCTTTTTCATGATGGAAAGTGAAGTGCACATGTTCTGTTTTTATTGAGCATTTTCATGGTCATTTTTGGGGAAATTTGTTAAAAGAGCTGTCATATCCAAATTCATTGTTAAATAGCCCTTTGTTCAATGCCACATTTCTCTCAATTTGAAAACATTATATGTTGAAAATTTAATAATAAAGATTTCAAATGCTTGGTATTAATTTAATTTATCATGATAATCAAGCTTGATACATTGCAGATTTTAGTTGTTTCTGTCCTTTTCATTTAACGTATAAGTACATGGAATTCACGTTTTTGTCTGCTCAAAAACTGGAAATTTAATTCCCTGATTATGATTATCCCTACTCTAGAGACAGATCTCCATGATTCTTTTATGGCTGTTGTTCTCTGTTTTTATGTCTTCCATTGCATTTATTTATTAAAAAAAATAAGTCATCTTTAAAATCTGTCCACTGTTCGAGTTTGGAGAAAAAAAATGAGACGCCACCTCTAAAATTTGTCCTCTATTATATTAAAAGAAAAAAAATCAAAGACTTAGGCTGCTATCTGATTTTTAAATCAAAGACTTATTTTTCATGGTTGCTATCTGATTTTTATGTTTCATTTCATCTCCAATAGCACCTATAAAGCTGTACTCTATTCAATAGAATTTTGTAAACCATTGAGGTTACGATGTTTTTTGCACCTGTAAGATCATTTTTAGGTTCAGTATGCATGTTAAATAGG
Organism: Gnetum montanum; assembly: GCA_015680685.1. Classification (NCBI taxonomy): domain Eukaryota; kingdom Viridiplantae; phylum Streptophyta; class Gnetopsida; order Gnetales; family Gnetaceae; genus Gnetum; species Gnetum montanum. The sequence continues at coordinate 281,179 of MNCI01026786.1, forward strand.
ATACAAAAATAAATTTAGTTTCAAAATAAATAGCTTATATTTGTTTCTACATGTTTCTGCCTTCACATTCAAAGAAATTTTAGAGATTGGAAGCGCCTTACAATGGAGGAAAACATGGTTCAATCCCACCAACTATTATGAACTGTGTTGATATTTACAATTTCAGATCTACTATAGACCCTCATTTTACCATATAATTAGATTTTGTTTGGCAAAATTACCATACCAGAGGAAACACTGGTTAATTTCCATCCCTTGATAAGGTTATGTTAATATTCATCTATGATCAGTGGTGTGAGACAGTATTGGTCCTTTCTTTGACAAAAATCAGAAGCAATCCCATGTGTTGTAGCTCTCCATTGTTTGATGTGTAAGCTAATTTCTTAAACATCTAAAAACTTACTTGAGATGCAAAGTTAACTTCTTTCTATTGTAAGCTGGAGATGGTTAATCTTAGAATCCTAGATGTTTCATTGGAGTAAGTCTTTTAAATATTTAATGATTTGTAGTTTTGTCATGGTCAAACTTTTTTATGCAAGTGATTTATTATTCATTTATTCTTATTTTAATATACTAACCTTATTTATTTACCAGAAATCATGTTCTGTTTATTTGAGCAAAGAAAAGAAAAATGTGTGTGTGAGATCATGTGTGTTTACTTGTTGAGCATAAAATGAACTCACATGAATTATGATTAAACACTCTTTAGGACCTAGGATAAGCAATTCACATAAATTCACAATTAGTAATTAGGGAGGTTGGAACCTAAAACTTTTCAACAATTTTTACCCTTGAGATATATAGTCAAATTATAACTTTATAACTCAACATTGCCCTCTAGAATCAAGCTCATAACTTGGAGCTTTAAAAATAAGTCTTACCACTAGGCTAACACCTCATTGTTTCACAATTAGTAATTAGGTGAATGATGCATTTGGTTGGTATGCATTATGTGAAACATATAGTATTTCTAAGGATCATTAACTAATTATTTTAATAATAATATATAGCTATCCCTGTACCTTGAATGGATGGGTCGTATTGTTTATTTTTTTATACACCCTATCTTTTCTTCTTTCTTTCTTTCTTTTTGGAGAAACTTTGGGTGTAAATTAATCAAAAAATCGTATTATGTACATCAGATCCACATCTCCGAGAAAAACTTGGGCAGAAAGCACCTCCCCTCACCCCACAAATGGGGGAAAAAACTCGTCACACTCACCAGAAATCTCCTAGAGATTTCAAAAACAAACAAAACCAGAAAACAAAACATTTTTTAACAACATTAAGGCTGCAGGCCAACAAAAGGATCCCCACCCAAAAACACAACCTAAAGATGCATTGATAGCATAGAGCAATGGCAGCAGCACCATTCCTAGCTGTGCACTATATCCAAAACCATCCTATTGCATTCATTGGTGATAAAGGCCACTGCTTGCTGAAACTCCTTGAAATTTGCCTCCTTCCTTGCTCACTCCACTGCGTTGCCCTCCCCATTGGGATGCAACTCCTTACTTTGATGCCAGATGTGCCTCCAAAGTGCACCCCAAGGCATGCTGCACCTAATGTCCAAAATGATGTAGGGGCATCTCCCCTCTTGGAGCCAAGAATGCACACTATTTTCATGGTCCCGGTCAAGCCACTCCTGAATCTTTGCCTCCTCCTACTCCTCTTACCACTCTTGCTCCTCCCTCGCTTGCTCTTCTTGGAGCCTAGCCTCCGCATGGAGCTCTTCCTGAATCCGCTATCTGAGCTCATCTTCCAGAGCCTGCCTTGCCGCCACTTCTACCATGTCATGCTACACCCTTTTTGCCCTCGCCGCCTCCTCATAGCACTGAGTCAAATGTTCCAGCTCCTACTAGACCTCCTCCTCCCGCCACCTCAGCTTGTCTGCCCAAATGGCACACTCCTCTGCCCTCCCGCATTCCAATGCCGTTGGTCCTGCCACCAGCCCCAATGCTCCTGAGGCCTCCCCTTCTCCATCCCTCAACCCTAGCCCAATCAAAGTCCTAGCCCCAGTGGAGTCCCTCCAATCCTTCCTGGGGACACAACAGCTCCCCCACCTTAGCCACCCCAACAACCCCATAGTCTGATCTCCATAGCCCCCTCCAACCCACTCATATCAATAGAAATGTTGACCACCAATGGTGAAACACAATGCCTTCTCTACTACCCATACATGGCTCCCACCATCAAAGCCCTAGGTGACATCAAGGGGCCTCTTGGCAACAACCGTCCCCGCACCACTAGCCAGAGCACCAGAATAAGCCCCAAATGGGTTCCCTGCCTCCTCCCAAGGCCTCCTCTTCTCCATCCCTCAACCCCAACCCAGTCAGAGTCCTAGCCCCATTAGGGTCCCTCCAATCCTTCTTGGGGATGCTATGGCTCCCCCACCTCAACCACCCCAACAACCCCATAGTCTGATCTTCNAAATGTCAACCACCAATGGTGAAACACAATGCCTTCTCTGCCACCCGTACATGGCTCCCACCATCAAAGCCCTAGGTAACATCGGGGGACCTCTTGGCGGCAACTATCCTTGCACCACCATCCAAAGCACCAGAATAAGCCCCGAATGGGTTCCCCGCCTCCTCCAACACAAAACCCCCAAAAAGTACTGGGGTAGGTTCACAGTGTACCCCCTCCGTAGGCAACGCAAGAAGCTGAAATGTACCTCCAAAAACTTCTACGCCTTGCCTAAGTGAACGAAAAATTGGTCCACGAGCACATCAACATCTTGCCACATAGGGTTCAAAGATAACTTGGGCACCGTCCCTAGGAACATTTCTTGCACATCCTGCAAACCTCTCCCCCACACCACTACCTCCTCCCCTTCAGCCAACACTTGCAGGTACCAAGCGATGGATGCCTCTGTGAGCTCTATTCTCACCCCCCCC
>MNCI01026799.1:6037-30139 GCA_015680685.1 Gnetum montanum
CATATCGCGGCGGCCGCGATATCGCGGCCCAGTGCATGTCGCGTCTCATCAATAGGGATACCTCACTGCTCATCAATCAGCTTCCCAACATCCTAGAAACCATAGAAATATAATAAGAATCAAAGGAGAATGGGGAAGATAAGATTTTAAGAAACCATAAGCATATCGCGGCGGCCGCGATATCGCGGCCCAGTGCATGTCACGTCTCATCAATAGGGATACCTCACTGCTCATCAATCAGCTTCCCAACATCCTAGAAACCATAGAAATATAATAAGAATCAAAGGAGAATGGGGAAGATAAGATTTTAAGAAACCATAAGCATGGGAATGTGAGGGGAGAGGTGAGAAGGAAGGAAAATGAAATATATTATATGTTTTATATAAATTATATTTATTTAATTTACAGTTTAAATTTTCATAAGCTCCCATCCACTTCCCCCATTCCGACAACCCACTCACACCAAATCCAAACAAAATACCAATCAAATTTGTAAACATCATATGTCATATGCAACATATCCAAGATACCATACACTTAGTCCTATGGGTCAGACATGCATAACATGATAGTCATCATGCCATCTTATATATGCATAACATGATCTACCAAACAACATTGACATCATAATCATTGATGCATAACATAATACATAGATCAAGATCATACCTACTAGATGCTTAGTCTTCCCCCACAATCTTTGTATGCTACTAGCCACAAACACCATCCTACACTTTCGGCAAGATTAGTGTGCATAGTCATAGTAAGTTGTAATCATAATCTTAAAAGTGCAAAATCTTAGAAAATATGTCATTAAGTAACTACTAACCTCCATAGTTCCAACTAAGTCTAATTACACACATAACAAAAAGGATCATCACCTAGAGGCTCAATTTTCATATCACCAAGATGGGGTCTTAGGAAGGTGGTGGATGAACAAAAGTCTAACCTCTTTTAAGTGGCCTCACCCAAGCTCAAATCTAGGTCATACGACTTGAGAAACAAGTACTTTACCATCATTCCACATGGTTCTTTACGGTGAGGGGTTATAAATTACAAGAACAATACACATGTAGATTTTATGTAGACGTACTTGTGGAGGATAGCTTACATCTTTCTCACTTGTTCATAGTTTAATTCTTCAAAACTTAAATATGGCATTCAAACAAAAAAGATTTTGACTAGATCTTTGAACTAGAAGCATCAACTAGTCACTTAATTTTATTATTTGTCCTTTATAACCTATTTGATCATAATCAAACACAAACTACTAGGTAGGTCAAGTGGTTATCTCATTGTCTTGTTAAAGAGGTTGCTAGATTGAGTCACTCTTAAGGCATAGTTATATCTTTTATAGTTTGCAATAGCTTTTGAATGTTTTCTAACCTAATGCAATACTAATTCTTAAGATCAACCATATCTCTATTCCCAAGTTTGTATGCTTAACTTTCTTGTCTCCATCCTAGTTCTTCATGTTTCCACACTATTTTGTGTGTATCAATTTTTTGTTTTCCAAAATTAAAAAAAAAAAAACAAAACATCAATGTTTTTTTTCTTATCTATATATACCTCACATTTATCTCCAATAGTGTTTGATCTTTTTTGAAAGTCATATGATGGTGGCAAGCAATATGTTGGTGTATGAAGGGAGAGATTAGAACTTGAAACAATTTGACCATATTTACATCCCAAGACATAGCCAACAAGATATGTCCAAAGAATTATAGGTGATGCTTTTAAGTGTGACTCAAATTGGCAACCTCTTGCCTAATAAGTAAACAAGCTAATTTATCACTAACACAGAAACATGGATTCATATTGATGTTTCATAATGCCAAACTTTGGAGCTTTGTCTAGTTACTTTTGTCTAGGTAGTGAAGTCAAGGTAAAACTTGCAACTCATACAAATGTACAAATGCAACCCTAAAATACATGTTTAAAGAATGTTGGGGGAAGTGTTGGAACCCAAAATAATTGTAATATAACTACACCTCAAGATCTATAGGCTAGTTAGAACTTTATAACTCAACATTGCCCACTAGAATCAAACCCATAACATTGAGCTTTCAAATTAAGAGTCTTTACCACTAAGCTAACACCTCATTATTTTATGTTAAAAGAATGTGATTTTATGTACCATAAGATATATAGCCAATATTATACTTTCATAGAACTAATGTAAAAAATAAGAAGACATATGTACCTCAAGTATAACTTGAATCAACAAAGCTCTTGCCTACACCATAAGCTAAACCAATGGAACCACCTCCTATTGACAAACATGTTAATGAAAACAAAATCCAAAAATAAAAATAAAAATAAAAAATAATCATGAGCAAAACAACCTTCCATTCGTTAAAACGTACAATTGGTTTAAAACTGTAACCAGGCGACTTGCAAACCTTCCTAGCAAAGCTAACCATGGGCAAACAATTTGAGTGTGACAATTAATCATGCTATTTGTTCACAAATTTTTTAGGAACATTACTCATTTCCGGTATTCCATTGTTCATTTAACCAGAGTCTTTAAAAAAGATAAAAAATAAAAAATTGCTCTTCGTCCATATTCAATAATGTTTTTTTTTCCTGGTCCTTGTCACACACGCACACTATATGTGGCAAAACAACACCCTACGTTCAAAAAACTTTTTCAATAGAATAAGCTTCGGTTTAGATTAAAGACAAGCCATTTGTATCAATTTGACGGTACAAAAAGCAATAGCAGCCTAGCCCCAAGTTTTCTGTTTTGAAAGATTTCCTCGACAGTGTTGACTCTAAATACGTAGCAGGAATGAGCAAAGTTCCAAAACCTATTTCAAACAATCAAAAATGAATTTACCTATAAAAAGCCTCCCATAGTCCGATGCCCGGTATTTATATTAACTTCGCTCGGAACATACAAAAACCCTTTTAATATTACACGCAACGTTAACAAAAACCTTTAAAATAAAGCTCCGAATGTTTTCTAACTATTTCTAACATTTTTCCATGAATTATTTCAGCAATTCAGAATCTAAAGCTTCAAATAAACGTTCCTTCGGATGTACCAAACTCTATTTACTGTTCTTTTGTTATATGTTAATACAAAACTTGTTTCTATGCACTTTTGTTGCTCATACTGCCAATGAGTACCCAAAAGCATGCAGCAGAATCATGATCAGTTCATAGGAAAATCCTTTTAATTCTCACCAATTCCAACATAACATACAACAACAACTATCAATCAGTCAAATATCGAAGCTATTCCCAGCTCTGCATGCATCTGCCAAAAAATTAGTAAACTAGAAGAAGCATAAAATTGAATCTTTACAAAGACTCCTGTTGCAGAAAGAAAAGTAAGCTAGCGGACTGCTATGAAGGAATAACAAATGGTGATTCAGAGTCACTATGCTATTTGGGGAAAGCAGGTATCATCAAAGGCAAATCAGAACACATTTGTCCGTGACAAGCGATGAGCCTCTTCCAAATCCTTCAGAAACCTGCATTTTCAGAACAATGAAAACTAAATATTCTATTTTTTGATACAATCTGTTGGGGCAGAGTGGAAAAAACTGTACCTCTTGGAATTGAGAATGACTGAGCCTCCAAGAATGATGCGAGTTCCAGTATTTTGCCCATTATGCAAAGCAACAGTACGTGCTTCCTCATAAGTGGTCCCGCCAATAATGAAAATTACCACATCTTGAAGCCTACGTAACCAAAGTCGAAAACAAACAGAAAGGTAATTACCAAGAAAAAGTACAAATTAACCTACATAGATTACAGAACTGTTATGTACCTTCCTGGTAGGAAATGATTCCCAACAAATGGATAATCCACATCTCTTAACCGTCCCCTGATTATGCTTTCAATGGTGTTTTGCAATAGAGGCTGGTGTTGAGTATAGACATTTTCTATGCCCTTGAACAAACAAACAAAATTAGGTAGCATATGAAGTTGTTGCTTACAAATCAATTTAAAGTTTCGATGTTCAACTAATGAAACACAGAAACAAACCTTCAACCCACGAGCCATGTTCCGTGCTCTATTAAAAAAATCTCTATTTCCATATAAATCTCCAGTTCGCTTGTCAACTCCAGCCTGTTTTAGAAGAAACTGGACTAGCTGCAAATAAACCATTTTCAATTCTCAGATTATAAGAAGAAATGTTGAATTACACTTCCACAGAAAGCTTTTCATAATTAATTAAAACAATACCCCTGGTGTGTATCCAACTAATAGAGATGCTAGTTTGTGCAAGAGCTGCTCTAACTGAATTGGATTCTCCTTTTCATAGCGTATGGCATATAACATTACCAAGCGAATACAGTCAACATCAGCAACACTTCCATCATTTAGGTGAGCCATAACTGCCTGCAAAAGTAATTAAATAAAGATGCTAAAGAATGTCATAAAACTTTTAAATCATGCAACAAGATTACCAATAGAAGCGCTAGATAAACCTTTCTTTTTTATTTATTCTGTAGAATAATGGAATATATCACATAGTTGGAGTCATTTCAGTTTCAAGAAAGTCCATGATGGTAGTTTCTGCGCAATGCTTATTTACTAGGCATCTCACTTCTATAATGCTTCTCTTTCTTTTCTTGTATGTGATGTAAGTTCAAGAGGCTGGTGCAAATGTATGTTGCTATGATGAATCCCTAAAAATTAATTTGGTGGCAAGTATAAGAGTAACTGACGGTGAATCCTTTAATCACCTGACAATGCATCTCTATTTATGACCTTATTAGGTTTGGGTTCATTCATAAATGCATCAACGCCCTAGTTATAAATCATTGCCATTCTACTAATGTACTCCACTAGGCAGGTTAAGATTTTAGAGTAGCTACGCCATTGTACCAATCTCATTATTCATCATTTTGGTGCCTTTATCCCAAGAAACATGGGTTATTAAGGTAGGCAAAAGATTTGATGATAATTTTTAATGGTCATGCCATAGCCCTTGAATGTATACTTTTACCATAACCCTTGGTGGTACATGTCCCAGCATACCCCTTGGGATCCATCTTGTGACTTGCAAAACTGCTCTAATGAAGTAAGCTATGTCTCACAAATATGCTTGTGCTGTTCAAAATAGCATTTGGGCTTTTTCTTGAGTTTTCTACTGTTTGTACACTGCTAACTTTAAATGAAGAAGAGCATATATCTACGGGACGGATAAGCATCCCCAGCCCCATCGACATCCATCCATTCTGGGCATACATCATATTACATGAATCAGCATGGCACACCATTTTTAACAGATCAGAGCTAGGTCACTGCCGAAAATTGTAAGCATACTTTCATTCAACATTAAAACATGAATAAGAAGAATTTAACCTTTAACCTCTCACTTGTAAGCATACTTTCATGCAACATTAAAACATGAATAACATGTACCAAGATATCACTATTCTATTGGCTCGCCTGAAATCCTATTTGATTATTATTTTACTTATATGTGTTCATGGATCCCACCACTGGGAGCATGGCTAAGGGCACCACCATCATGGATGATAGTATGGAACAGGATGCTGATCCCCCCATCAATAGAAAACTCCTAAATAAAGTACAACAGATCATTTTTTGCTGTTGATTTCTTATACTTCCAAGCACAAGCACCATATTAAAATTTGCATCAGCCTTATTGTACATTGAAAATATATCAATTCAACGTGTTGGGTTTTGCCAATTCTATAGTTCTATACTAAAATCTCATTTCATGAGGATGCACAAAAAAGGTGTATCATACATTGCAAACATCTCAGACAAATTTACAGAAACAGCGGGAAAATAACAGTTAAAGCATATTTTTTTTAAAAAAAAATGCAAATAGATCACAAGTTTTGGCTCTTAGAGAGAGGCAAATGATGAAAGAGAACTCATGTGACCAACCCTTGCTGGGATAAGAGTAGGATCATGATGATGAGCAGGAAACTAACATGCAAAGGTTGAAACTGAAGGGCACCTTTAAACATCATTTTCTTACAAAATAAATCTATAACAGATTACTAATAGAAAAGTATACCGCATGTTAATACTAATGGACATTTAATCCTGAGTGAACCTCAAAAAATTGGTTTATCTTAATTTTCATTATAACCAAGAGATTATTGAGATTATACATACCACAAAAATAAAAAGAAATGACTCACCTCAAATGCAGTCACTTGCCCAGAATTACAAGCTAAATCTTGCTCTGTTTGTGATAGAGTCATTAACTTCCGTTCCTCAATAACTCGACTCATCTCCGTAACAAGTGTAACATGTTTTGAAACATTTCCCTGCATTTGCCTGTATTCTGGGTAATTATCAACAAATTTGGCCATGTCGTCTGCATGATCAAACAAACAATGCTTTTATACTCTACAACATAAATGTGAAAATTTCAACATCTAAGGCACAGGTAATTATACGGATAGGATATAACCTAAAACAAACCTATCGTTTGAATGTTCTGGTTGCTTTTGGACTTCTGCTGAAATTCATCTACCATGTGCTTTATGTTCATTCCCAAATCACCAAAATTCTCAAACATGTTTGCTTTGAAGAAAGAATCTTGTTCAGATGAAAGCACCACCTCCTATTGTAACAAAAACAACATCTAATATCGCTATTTTAATTTTACAAAAGCAAACATAATCCTTAAAAGTGGACTTGAATTTTGATGCAAACCTTTTGGTCTTTAGGATCTTTGTCAACTTTCCTTAAGTCCACTTTATTATCATTGATCTCCAATAGTTCATGGACCATTGCCTGAAAAATGAGAAGAGAAATGCTGTCTTAAGACAGATCCTAGAAGATTTCGTCTAGCATACCTGCACAAATATGAGCTTTAACCCTTAATAGTTTAAGAACTTAACTCCATTGAAATCAGATTGGAGTAAACCAATCATTCACCTGATAAGTCCACTGATTTAATAAAGGCGTGACAGGATCATCTCTTCTGTCAATCAGCAAAAGAAGAGGGGCAACCTCTGTTCGACGAAAGTCAAATAATGCACTTTCTTCTTCATACATTAGTTTCTATACATAACGAAATATATAACTTAGAATATAAGAATAATGCTATAATTACAAACCAAAAATAGAAAAATTTAATCATCTTTATAAATGCAACATACAGCAGCCTGCTGTGCAATTTGTCTTGAAATTTCTGAGCTACGCTGATATCTAATCATAGGACGCCGCTTCAGGGCCAAAAACAAGGCAGATATGCCATCAACCACCCTATCACAGAACTTCTGGCTGCTTTGAGGATCTGTAGTTGGTGGTAGCATGTAAATATAGTTTGAAGGTATATTTAATGTAAAATGGTAAGGGTCAACAGAAACAAAATCTGCAAAGAACTCCTGCATGATCAGAATCATTTCTTAGCGCACACTATTTCAGTTAACATCTTTGAAAGTTGTAAGCCATAACTAAAAAAACATAAGCCCAAGGGTAACAGCTAGAACAATTTATTTTTACCTGAACTTGCACAACTGCTTCATGTTCATCAAAGTCGGCAAGATTTTGTATGTATTGATTCTTTATAATGTTGGAGAAATCTGCATCCAGTAATTTGTCAAAACCACATAATTTGGACTATCAGGGTAGAACAAAAATTTGTTAAATAATAGATCTTACATAAATGATATTCTCCAAATCGTGGATTGCTTAAATGACGCTTCAGATGATTCATATTTTCTATTGTAGGCCGTAAAAAGCAAACAGCTTTTAAATGTGTCATTACATCTTTTGCGACTGATTCCACTGTTTCCACGAGAAACACTTCCTTCTGCAGTAATTCTGATTGTGAGAAAACCACGCTCACAATGCTAACCTGAAACAAGTTGCAGTGTTTGCCTATTAGATAAAAAAAGGTTTGTAAAATACTTTAAAGATATGCATCTCTTAGTCCTCTTTTAATCCCGATATAAAGTAGTTCCAATTATGAGTAAACGCAAATGATCTAGTACCACCTAACATAAAACAAGACAAAATAACTCATAATTTTAATTTTCTAGAATATATGCCAAAAAGTATCACTGTACCGTTTTAATTCAAACTATAATCAATCCCAAGAGAGGTAGGTTTCATAAAAGAATTTCACAAGTCATTTGTTTGTAACTGTGTCTAATTAAAGTCAACAACCAAGGTTACCAATACTTGCTTATGGTCAAATTCTAAACAAGTCAGGGCAAAGTGTCAAGCAGGTTTTAGACAAAATCACTCCCTATTGATCACTTAGTTACTTCAGACATTGCATGAAGTTTGAAAAATTGCCTAATAAAAAAGTTTTTATTTGTTTTATTGATTTTGCAAAAGCATTTGATTCAATGGTTCATACAAAACTATGGTTGTGCTTTCATAAAATTAGACTCTCTTCAGATTTGATTGCAGCAACTCAAAGATTATATTAAGCTAGTGATTATTGAAATTACAAAAAGCAATTCAGAGAAAAAAGTTTCAATTCTGGAGCAAAAATAGAGTTAAGCAAAGTTGTCCACTTTCTCCAACTCTCTTTGGTATCTTTATTGATGAAATGTATGAATGATTATTCAACTGGCAAAATAATTATGCTATCAAAATTGAATGTCAAGCAGTGAATCTTCTTTTGTATGTAGATGATATTGCCTTGATCTCCACTCCTACAAAAGGTATGCAAAATATGTTGCAAATCTTAGAAAATTATTGTTGCTCATCTAGTCTTCAAATGAATGTGGATAAAACCAAATTGATTGTCCTGGGGTATAAGAAATGCCTGTTATAACTTCCATTTTGGAGGTACCAATGTGCAAATGATAGATTCTTTTAAATATTTGGGTCTCATTTATACAAACAATTACATGGGGGAAGTGCATCAAAAGAAGAATATCAAAAGGTTTCAAGGCTCTGTATGCTTTCAAAAACAAGTGGTCAGAAAACAAATTTTTCAAACTATCATATATCCTACTATATTGTATGAATGTGTTGTTTGGGGAGCTGGACTTAGCACTAAACTTTGAAAAGATATTGAAAGAGTGGAAAAAACTTTCATTCTTGATGAGTGAAAGGTGAAAGATGCAAATACCTTACTCAATGTTATTTTGTGAATGTGATTTATTACCTTGAGAAGTAGAAGCCTTGTGCCAATTCATTACATACACTCATAGCTTGCATATTTCAAGGCAAAAGAAATTCTCTAAAGTAGTTTTTGGACCTAGACTCAGTGCTAACCTTTGAAAGGATATTGAAAAAGTGCAAAAAAAAAATTTCTTCTTGATGAGTTAAAGGTGACAATGCAAACACTTTACTCAATGTTATTATGTGAATGTGATTGATTACTTTTAGAAGCAGAAGCCTTGGGCCAATTCATTACATACACTCATAGCTTGCATATTTCAAGGAAAGACAAATTCTCTAAAGCAGTTTTTGAGGACTCACAGGACTGTGGTTGGTACTTTCAAAGAATGCATTATTGAAAAAAATGGAATATCTCTTGGGAGGATGTGCAGCAAAATCCTAAACAAATTCACCAGCTATTCAAGCAGAAGGTTTTAACACAAATGTGGTCTAATGTAGAAGGCAAAAAAATAGTTTTATTTATATCACATTAGATCTAATAAACTAGATGCATAAGCTCAATATCTCTCAGCTGCTATTCCAATCAGTATCGGAATGCTATCAGCAAGCTTCATTTAAGTTCTCATCATCTTAAAATTGAAAGTGGAAGATGAATTCAACTCCCCAAGAAGAGTATATTTGTAGGTTGTGCATGTTAAGAGCCCTTGAAGATGAGTTATATATATATTTGTGCTGTGACCACCCATTTGAGACAGTGTCATAATGTTACAGTAACAAAACTTGTATCATTTGTTTTTGCTGCCTCATTGGTGCTACGTCAATTTGTAGCATCTATCTTTATTTTTCATGAAAATGTAAGATCTATCCAATAGATCTTATGGGTGTTTAAATGTAATATAGCTTCAATTTCAATTCTAATTGAAGTATGCTTAAACCAATATACCTGATGCATGTATAGAATGAAACACAATAACTAGCTGCTAGGCATTTCCTGTAAATTATTATAGCATACTTTAAAAGAACACAGTAATTTTAAATGATAAACCATGGAAAGAATCAAAGTCATTAACAATACAAATATAACCCTGAAAGCTGAGATAAACAGATATGTATTTCTGCCTTTGTACTGCACTTCAAATTCTGTATCACAATAGATTGAAAACTCAAAATGTTATAATGGTTGCACATAAAATCAGAACCCTGCCTTTCTAACAACAAAATGGATACCCTTGTCTCAATTTTAGTATTTGTCCCCATCTAGTCATACGGTAAGCAAGAAAACTTAGATGAAAGATCAATGTAGTCGGCCAAATTCATGATGATGTCAAAATAGGAGATATTTTCGCACATAGTTATTCTGAACTAAAGATCTGTCTTCTCGGACGCCAATTCCCAGTTTTCCTTACATACACTACGAAATCCTGCTTATTAACAAAATTAGCTAAACTTGTTACATAAAACCAAACTTAATTATCTCTTCATCACGATCACGAATCTTTGAATGAATGAATTCTTCAATTCTAATTTTTTGGGTCTTCCTTACAGAGTTAATTCCACGCAAAATCTACAACTTCATAGACACAATTATAGTTGATTCAACAAAATCCTGATAATCATACGACTCACACATCCAAAATTATCTGCAATTGTCGAAAGGATATGCATTTAAAATATAAAGCCCAAAAACACGCTGCCCAGATCCACTCAACAAAACCCAAGAGCATCAAACAACCCATGAAACTGAATCGATCCATTCAACCCTCAACAAAACAAACCCAAATTCGAAAGAACATGCCGCATCAGAGGACCGAAAATCTTACCGTTCTGGCGTCCAGGATGAGGACTTTCATTCCTGAAATGTCACGAAGCATTTTATTGATGTAATCGCGCACGGCTGCTATCAACACCATCTTTTCTTCCGCAGAAAACAACCCCACAACGGAGATCAAGAACCGCTTCTGTCAAATTAGATGGAATTTTCACCCGATGACGCTCTGCATTCGGATTTCTTGCTTCGCTTTAGATGTTTGTGCGTGAAAATGAAGAAGTTATTTTCACCAAAACATACCGTCGGCGGTTCTGCTCAGAAGCTGACCGTGAAATTCCGATGCTAAATCGGCGGTTAAGATTAATAATATTTTCGACATGCGAAAGGAAAATGAGGGCCGACTTGAGGAAGCAATGATTTCTTCCTTTAATAAAAAGAGTTTTAGAATTTTAGTTTTTTCAGTCATGGTTTCCCCAAAATGTTTTGGGGCGGGGGGTGTCGGACCCGAAAAGAAGTTTTATTGAAATTAAAGGTGCATCAATTACAACAACTTGAATAAGTCATAGGGTTAAAAGGGGAAGGAAAAACTGAATTGTGAATGAAACTCAGAAACGCCTTAGAAATAAATGAGTATTAAAGGACAAAATAGAATGACATAGAATTAGATGAGGCAAAGAGCTCTCAATTAAGGATAGAGAGAGTTCCAATGGTAATTCCACATAATGAAAAGGGAAATCTTCCTTGTAGAGATTACTGATGCTAAGTGTAACTGGAACACACAGGTCTTTCCCATAGCTGCAAGAGATGAACCAATTGATGATTGTCCAGATTGAACTTGGATGCTTGAGATGTGAGTTGAAAATGGGTGAGGCAAAAGATCTACAACTTCTCCAACCTGGTAAACAAACATTTATTAGAATAATCTGTCTTTTGAAATAGAACATTGCATCTTCGCTTCCAAATATAATATAAAATAGTAGGCCTAATAACTTTCCACAGAAAATTAAGATTAGTAGAAGTAATGTTCAAGAATCCAAATATGGCATCCTCTTGAGATAGCTTGTATGATGGAAAAGCTTTGGAAGCCCACTGCCACACATGTTGAGCAAAGGGACAATGCCAAAATACATGGACAAAGTCATCTTGGCCACCACATAGAGGGCAATTGGGATTGGGAATCCCCAGATATTTTAAACGTTTTCAAATAGGTAGACCATGGTGGAGGAGACACTAGAGGAATTGCTTAATTTTGGGAAGGGTCGGAAGTTTCCAAATATGTTGGAAGAGAGGGATTCAAAATGTTTCTGACTCTTGTTTGTGCCAATACTTATTGCAACGTTGAACGACGTCAGATGGATCATGCATGAGATGAAAGGGGACAGATGGCTGGTAGGGCAAGAGTTTAACCCCATTAAGCCATTGAAGGCCATGAAAAAGGCTTTGCACTATAACATCAAGTTGCCAGTGATCGTGGAGAAAAGAGTAAATCTGAACTAGACAATGGTTCATTGCAGCCGACTCCCCATACAAAGTGTTAAACTCGACCCCCGAAGTCCAATGACTAGCCAGCCTAAGACAATTCAGGGAAATGACACCCTTTCGATACCATGAGGTAGCCACCTTAGCATTTGTGATAGCAAGGGGAGCAGGCAACAGAGGTAACCACCACGGACACACTCTAAACTAGGGGAGCAATTATTTAAGCTAATTAACAATGGAAAGTAAAGTCTAAACTAGCCTAGGTGCAATGAGTATCCATTCCTAACCTTTCGTACACGCCTTGGACTTCACGTAACTACTATTGGGGTTACCAAGTGTACCGTTACTGGCGTACCAAACGATAACACTACTAGGTAACCAAGTAATCACACTTAAGCACTTGCAATTAGTTGTACTCATTTTGCTTAATGATAGAAAATGATAAAGAGCAATTGATGACATATGGTTTGTTGCATCAACTAGGCCCCGTTGACGTGGTCTATTGCGTTGACTAGGCCTCGTCGATGCAGCCTATTATGTCAACATAGCCCTGTCGATGCAGGGGTTTGTCCTGGCCTATAAATACGTGCTCACCAACCACATTTATAGCATCAAATGGGCAGTAGTAGCAGAGCTCTCGCAGTTTGTTCATTTGAAAGTTAGAATATTTCTCCCAAGTGCCCACAGCAGGAGTCATTGAGTGTATAAATCTTTATTCAAGCACTGTGTGCTACAATAAAGATGAGCTTCTTGACAAACCTTGCAGCATAATGGATAGTTTAGATATTTATTCATGCATTTAATGTTTTCAATTATTTATTCAATGTTTTCCAATAATTAAGCTAATGAGGTAATTAAGCAAGATAAGCTAGATAGATTAATTACATAAGTACGACCAGTTCGAACATAACATGTATTCGCTTGGTAATCCCAGCAACGTTATTACTTGGTATGCCCAGTAGCATAGCGCTTGGTAACCCAACAATGGATACGTGGGTTCATGACATGTACAGAAAGTGGGGCCAAATGCTTATGTTAGGGCTAGTTAGAGATCAATTAGTTAGCTAATTTAGATTAGTCAATAAATTACTTTCTCTCTCTCTTAAAGCAACAAAGAACATAAAATATAAAATGATAAAAATCATATGCCTCGATTTCACTTAACCATACCTTTGTACTTTACAAGTGTAATCGGAAAGACAACGAATGACCTTAGGGCAAGGTTCACTACCTAGAAGACTAGTGTACTGGAAACTATAAAGTCCATGGAATTTGACCAGATTGCGTATGAACACTTTGTGATTCGTATGGTTGGGCATAGGGGTACCTCGCCGCTCATCATTGGCACCGTTGCTAAGAACTTTGTTTGTTGAAACATGTGCTATCTAAGATTAGTAAACATTATTAATATCATTGGATGAACTCAAGGTTAACATCACTCTCGAACAACATCCAATTACAAAAGCACATTCATTATTTTATTTGTTGCAAAATGTCTTCTTCTCACAAGCATGAAGATGTCAAACCACTAGTTCCATAGGANTTCCCCTGAGGGTTCTCAAAATGAAAATTCTCCACCCTCTGTTATTGGTGATGAGGGTGTGACCCTAAACTTGCAATCCACTATTCATAAACCAGGTTCAAGAAAAAGTGATAATCAAGGCAGGGACTTAGGTAAACATCACAATGGCAAGGGATCTAAGGATGGTGGTCGTAATGAGCAAAGAGGTGATGGTAGACACTACAGTGGTGGTGGCAATCCACCTTTCTCTTCATCATCTTCATTTGATTCCAAACATTCCTCTTCATTTGATGGTTCTCATAAAAGTCATCATTGAAATAATTGTGATAAAGATGATCAATGAGACAATAATAACTATCAAGGTCATCAAGAGTGTAGAGGTGGCAAAAACCATCATCGGTGTGATCAACACAATGATGATGAAGAACCTCTATTGGCAACTCGAAGCATGCTCAACATTGCAAAGGTAGTAAAGATCCCAACAAGGCATGTGAAAGATAGTAGGATTAATCGCTTAGACATGAATAATATTCCAAGATTTCAGGGGGGATACAACTTTGATCCGTAGACACATCTACAAGCTTTCGACGATGCCTATGCCTTACAAAACATTGAAAATGATTAGTAAAAACTCAAGCTTTTCCCTAGGACACCCATCAAGGAAGTTGAAAGCTTGTACCAGTCCTTGGAGCTAGAATCTATTTGCTAATGGAGTACCATGTTAGAACTATTTAATGATAAATACCAGACGTACTCTAGAGTGTCTAACTTGAAAAGGCAAATCCAAGGCTAGAAACAAGGAACACATAAACCCTTGGATGCCACCATGGGCAAATATTATTCACTCTTACACTAATGCCCTAGTCATGGTTATTCTCAAAAGGAACAACTCCATCACATCGTAGATGGACTAGAGTAGAAAACTCTTGGGGTTTATGCCCAAGGGAGACTGTTTGAATTAAGAGCTTATTAGATCCAAAGGCTTATAGAGTAGGTAGCAAAAGAAGAAGGTGAGTTGTGAAAAAGGAAAAGTGAAGAAAAGTATAATAGGGATCCTTCCATTAGGAAAAGGGAGGTCCAATTTTGTGATGAAGATGAGTCACCACTCAATGAAGTGGTGAATAAGAAAACCTTGCCTATTCAAAAATCTATTTCTAACATTTTGGAAAAGGTTGATAAATTATGGGACTCTTTGGATGAGAAGTTTCAAACTACTATGAAGATTGCTGAAGCATCCAAAGAATAGAATAGTGATCGTGAACATAGAAGACAAAAAGAAGTTGAATGTTCCTACCAGAGAGGTAAGGGCAAAGCTGCTGCGATAGAAGGTTGTGGAAATTGACTTTGATGATGATCCTAGTTGTGACATATGTTAATACAAACATCCAAAGGGGTGTTACCCTATGGTGTCACACTTACAAGAGTCTAGGGTGTATGCATTGAATCCTTGACTAGCATGTAGGTAAGCACCCAGATGATTATCTTATCCTCAAGGTAATCCAAGGTAATTCAACCAACAACAACAAGCTTATTACCCAAGTGGAGCTACACCACAACCATATGAGCAATACCAAAAATGGCACCAATCACAATCATGGGAAATGCCACTACCAAGGTAGCAGTACCCTTATAGGCAACCAAATCCATACGAGTACTATGTTCAACAACCTATTTCTTTAAGAAGTTCTACAAGCCATGCCTCATTTCAACATCACTATTACCCTCCATAGTACCACTGAATACATTCACCATCCACTTGGGGAGAGAACCCATATTCATACCACCCTTCGCATCTGTCTATACACATCCCTCCACCCTCAACCCAGCTGCCTCTTACTCCATCCATGTAGGAAGAAATTCCTCCATAGTCGCAATAACAAAATGCTATGAGGGCTATACATTTACAACCAGCTTTTGCACTAAGTGGTTCAGATAATTGATCTAGGAAACAATATTTTTTTCAACCCAACAATTCTCCTAAACCCTCACAACCTAATACAGTTGGTTGCCCTACATCCCCAACACCCTCATCCTTTGCATCAAACACCTTTGTGTAATCTTCAAACCAAACATCACCTCGGATCCGCATTGTGATGTTAACTCATGTTGTTTCCAATTGGATCAAGGCTGGCAGTCTTCCCACAAAAAGATCTGACCCAGGAAGTCCACTCATTTACCTGCAAATCACTAGACATGAGTCATGCAAGGCTCTTCTTAATTTTGGTTTCGGTGTCAATCTCATATCTCATGACATGTACAAGGCCTAGAACCTACCACCTCTTAAGAAGAGCAACATCTATTTAGAATTGACAGACTAGTCAATCACTATTCCCTTAGGATTCATGGAGGACATTGTGACCACAATTATTAGGTGGTTCTATCCTACCAATTTTCTAGTGATCAAGGTTGAAAACTACAAAGGTGACTTCCCCATCATTATGGGAAGAGCATGGTTAAGCATGGTCAATGCACAAATGGGCATAAGAAATCTCTCTTTGGAAATCTCCAAGGAAAATGAATTTGGAAGGCTGGAGAAGAAGCATATTCCATGCATTGCGTATAGCGATAATGGGTGCAATTAAGTGCAAAATATTTAGTCCATCAAAAGTACATACATTAAAGCATGTAATTAGTATGCACAAGAAACAAATATTTAAAGGTGTTTGTATGTAGTAGCCACAAAATAGGAGGGCACCCAGTGGCTAACAACTAACTCAAATAGTAGCACATTATGCATGGAACCAACTAAGAACCTAACATGTGCTTATGTTAAAAGCATGAATGAACTCGAGCAAGTTCATCACCAACTCTTTAATGATGAAGATGATGATACTTGTTGGGGAGAGTTGGAAATCCCTGATAACTTTAAGCAGGAGCCCCTAGAGTTGAAAACTCTACCAACCAGCATAGAGCATGCATTCTTAAATAATGGTAAGCCAGTCATGATCAATGCCAAACTTACTCTTGAATAAAAAGAAAAGCTGTTAAAGGCTATTAACAGATGATTAATAGCCTTTGCTTGGTCATATCTTGAGCTGACTAAAATCGATCCAAGGATATACCAGCATCACATTTACACAAACCTAGCCATGAAGCCAAGAAGGTAGCCATAGAGATGGTTGAATCCTAAATTAAAGCAAATCATCAAGGAGGAAATAGAGCAACTCCTCAAGATGGGGTTTATCTATCCCATCATAGATAGTAAGTGGGTTAGCCCACTCGTAATTGTGCCAAAGAAAGATGGCAAGTGGTGGGTTTACATCAACTTTAGGCTCTTGAACATGGCAACATTTAAAGATCATTTTCCATTACCATTTGTGGACCAAGTGTTGAACACTATCTCTAGGCATCGTTATTATAGCTTCTTGGATGATTATAGTGGTTATAACCAAATCCAAATTATGCTAGAAGATTAGGCCAAGACAACATTCATGAGTCCCTAGACGACTTTGCATAGTGTAGATGCCGTTTAGTTTATGCAATGCCCCTGCAACATTTCAATGCCTAGTCCTTAGCATCTTTCAGTAGTAGATCAGTAGTGGTGTGGAAGTCTTCATGGACCACCTTGGACCTATGTTTGAGCAAGCCTTGGACCACCTTGAACAAGTACTAAAAAGATGTGTGGAAATAAGTTTGTGACTCAACTAGCAAAAGAGTCATCTCATGGTCCAAGATGACATTGTGTTGGGCCACTGAATTTCACAAGAAGAAATTGAGATAAACCTAGAGAAGATAAGGATCATCCAAGGAATAACATGTCAACTAGAGATAGTTAAAGACATTTGATCATTCCTTGGACATACTAGCTACTACTAGTGATTCATAAAGAATTTTTTTAAGATTGTAAAGCCATTGGTCAAGTTGACGAAGAAAGATGCTCTGTTCATCTAGACCAAGGAATGTGAACATGCATTCCAACAGTTGAAGAAAAAACTTGTAGAAAATCCAATTCTATAGGCACTAGACTGGTCTAGACCATTTCACATAATGACGAACACATCTAATTATGCTTTGGGAGTGGTGCTTATGCAGTTAGACAATAAAAAATGTCCATATTACATCCATTGTGCAAGCTAAAGCATTGTAGGTGCACAACTAAATTACACCATCACGAAGAAAGAATTAATGGTAGTGGTGTATGCTCTTAAAAAATTCAGGCACCATGTGCTTAGTTATAAAGTATTTGTACACATAGACCTCAATGCCATCCGCTTCCTAATGAACAAGTTGACGATGAGCCCCTGTATCATATAGTGGCTCATGATCTTGCAGGAATTCAATCTCATAATGGTAGATCAAAAAGGGACCGAGAATGTGGTCGCTGACCACCTCTCTTGCTTAAGATGGGATAATAAAGAGGAGGAAAGCCCATTCTCGAATCAGTTTCCAGACAAACTCCTCTTTACAGGAGCACTAAATGATCAAGTGCCCATAGAAATAACATGGTCCAATGGCATCCTTACCTATCTTCTCACTTAGGAGATGCCACAAGATTTTGACTTTAGAGAGAAGCAACAATTTCTTCATCAGGCCAAATATTTCATGGAAATCAATGGACACCTCTACAAGATGTGCATTGAAAACCTGATTTGTTGGTGTGTCCCTAGTGAAGATCAATTGCGCATTCTCCAAGATGCTCATGAAGGACCTTGTGGAGGCCACTATGCAAGGAGATGCATGACCATAAAAATCTTGATGGTAGGATACTATTGGCCTATAATCTTTAGGGATGCCCACCAATTTGTCCAATCTTGTGAATGTTATCAACAAGATGATGAGATGATCACTTGAATGAAAGGTCCTCAATAATGGATTCAACCACTAGAGCCCTTTGACATATAAGGCATTAACTTCATGGGTCTTATCACATGCATGTCCAATGGAAAAGTGTATATCATTATAATAGTTGACTACTACACAAAATGGGTAGAAGCAGCAGCCATGACTAATTGTACAACATCCATTACTACTAGATTTATATAACAAAATGTTGTAAATAGGTTTGGGATGTCACATGCACTAATTTCTGATTATGGAACTCATTTCACAAGTGCCACTTTTAAAAAGTTGATGCAACACTTGGGGGTTGAACATAAATCAACCACACCTTATTACCCCTAAGCCAACGATCAAGCAGAGGTAACCAACAGGGAGATCACAGAGATCCTAACAAGGACCATCAGCAAATATAGAAAAGATTGGAGTACAAAACTCAACAATGCCCTCTAGGCCTACTACACAACATGAAAACTTCCTATTGGCTATTCTCCCTATGAGCTAGTGTACGAAAAACTTTCAACGCTTCCAATTCAATCGAAGCTCTATACACTCTCAACAACTTGTGATCTAAATCTTGGCCTAAGTTTAGCACAAAAAGAAAGACTGATCAACCTCAACGTGCTAGATGAAAATCGAATGGTGGCTGATGAGTGGCGAGATACCCCTACACTCAACCATACAAAACGAGCGTAGCATGCGTGATCTGGNGTGTATGGTTGAGTAAGTCTGAGGTATATGATTTTTATATCTTTTTATGTTTTATGTCTCTTATGCTATTGAGGTGAAGGGTTGGAAAACTAACTAACTCTAACTAATGAACTAAGTCTAAATTACCTAGCGTCAGCATCCGTTCCCACTTACCGTACACACCCTGAACCGATGCAACCATGGCTACCCAACGCTAATCGTTGCTGGGATTACCACGCGTAACGCACGTGTTTAAAGTGGTCGTACTAAGGCACTTAACTAGGAGGAAAGGGTTGAGAAAGCTAATATAGCCTAAGCGCGATGAGCAGTCGATTCCTTGATTATCCATACACGTCCTTAGATGCTCGTAATCAAGTCATACTCATTCCACGTTTCTAGCCTAAGTGCGATGAGCAGCCGATTCCTTGATTATCCGTACACATCCTTAGATGCTCGTAATCAAGTCGTACTCATTTCGCGTTGCGATGAGCATCCGTTCCTTGACTATTCATACACATCCTTAGATGCTCGTGATCAAGTCATACTCATTTCACATTACTAAGAGAAAGCAATAAATAACATTAAATAAAATCCTATTCCATGCACTGAAAGGGTTATCTAGGAAGTTCGTCTTTATTGCCGTACACAACTTGTGTTCAGGTACAATGTTGCTCAAATAAAGATCCGTTCACTTTAGGACTCCTATTGTGGGCACACGGAAAATATTCTATCTCTGGAGTTATCAAACTGCCAGAGTTTCCCTACTTCTAGCCTAGGATAAGGAAACAAGGGAGAGCTGCCTCTTATTTATAGATATTGTGGTGCACCGCGATATCATGTACGTGATATCATAAGGGAAGATGTGATATCGTGAGGGATGCGATATCACGATGGCCACGATATCGCGGCCTATGCGAATCATGTCTCATCATACCCCCATGACTAAATGAAAACTTGTTCTCGAGTTCCTTACAAAATATTGGGAAGGTATGGGATTATTGAGGAGAATGGAACTAATGGGATGACATGTGAATGGATCATCATTACAAGACTTGACAAAACTGGTGTTCATGACAACAAGGGTGAACACCTTATTACATTGACATCAGGCCTCATTTAGCAGCTAAGAAAGAGAGAAAGAAAGAAGTGTTGTTGTTGCCAACGCCAAGATTGTGCCTTTCATTATCCATTCGTAAGCACGTTATCGATCTTGCTCCTTGCATAGCTGCTTCCAGCACTGCTCCATTCCAAATCCAATCCGTTGTTGCATGATTACCATCTGCACACACAACACAATCTTAATGAATCATCATGTAATTAATACCTTGCTTCGGTGTAAGTCCATTGGCTAGTTGTGGTATGGCTGATATGGGTCTGGAGATATATTAATGATGACTATCGAAGGTGTAGGGGTTAGGAAAGAATTGAAAAAAATTCGGGGCCAAGAGAAAATCAAACAAAAAAATCGGGCCCCATACCCCCATGATTAATCGCGAACCTCTGGTAGCGTTAGAATGGAGAAAGAAAAGGAATAAAAAAGATAGATAAAAAGAGACAATGGTAACGTCGTTAAAGTGGATGTCAAGATGGAAATGAACAAAATAAAATTAATTGCAAAAATGTTAGGGAAAAGAAGTTAACTAGTGCACCAAAGAGGAATGTCAGTGGGTCCTCCCCAGAGTAGGCTCATGCCCTTAATGCCCTAAAAAACCCACATTCAAAGGGTCTGTAGGCTCTGGGAATGTCATTTGGAACAAGAGTTAAAGTCTTAACCGCAAGAAGTTACCAAAAAGAAAACAATGCATCAACCAAAATATATACACTAATGATACAACCGGTAATGAGGTGAATAATGGAGAGAAGGATGGAGAGAAGAGAATGGAATGGAGTCTCAAGAACAAGGTGGTGTACAACCCCTTGTGTAGTTCATGGTTAATGTGACGTGGAAAATCTCATTCCAACTCCGACCTCAAACCAACCACATCCAGTGACTTTGCATCAATTCATTTGGTTAAACTATGCACTTAGGTAACAAGAATGACTTCCCCTAAGAGCTACCACCATTCTGACGAAACAAGGAGAGAATGAGAAGCGAGAAGGGCCTTAGTTAGAGGGAACATTTTTAGTTCCATAACCAGTGCTTGTAGCCCAAGGAATTATTTTGTCTAAGGGGTGTGCTTTGAATTCTCACTTTTTGTTTTTGTTTTTGCTTCTTCTTCTTTTTTGATTTTATGTTTTGTATTTTTATGCGTGAGAACCACACCATGCAAAGACTTCTTATTTTTATTGACTCAACTTTCGATAATTGGGTAACATCGGAATGGTAAGAAAACTCAAGAAGAAATCATCCAAGCACCCAAGAGAATGGCCAACACAAAAGCATCAAGTTCCCTTAAAGTCACACCCTTTCAATCCTTGAGTCCTTTCTTAGTTTCAGAAATGTCCAGTCACCGATTCGTTAAAGTTCTTATTAGAAGGGGACTGTACATTTCCAAACCAAGAGAGACCATAGAAACTTGTGGATGGATGGATGAAGTGATCTCATTACCTACCATATCAAAAGAAACATACCTTAGTATCAACCTCGTGACTTAAAGGTAAAAACCAAACATTAGCAATCAATAAGAAAACAGTTCATACCATCATGCAAAACACTTATTGGGTGACAAACTTACAGGGTGGATCACACACACACACACAAAAAAATGAAAAGGTATAACGATGATGTAAAACAAAAGCAAGAAAAGTTAAATAAACTTGTAAAACAAAAACAAGAAAAGTTAAAGAAATTTGTAAAACAAAAATGTGTAAAACAAAAACTTGTAAAACAAAAACGTTGTAAAACAAAAATGTGTAAAACAAAAACTTAAAAGAACTGATGTCCCCATATGGTTAGCATAGGTGGCCATCTCCCCCATGGCTGAGTGGAAAGGGAGAGATCCAAAATACTGAGTGCCTGTTAGAATTTCTAAGAAGTGTCCAACTTCTCCCAATTGATGATCTTAGATTAAGGGGTGGAAGTTGGCAACGCTCATATTTCAATGTGTGTATACCTTCATTATTGGCATGGTTTGTTTCATTAGTTCGTTCCATGCATATTTGGTTGCTCTTTCAAGTAGTTGTCAACCACGGGGTGTCTACTACTTGTTGTGTGGTTGCTACATACAGGCATCTTTGTTTCAAAGTTTCAAGGGCACACATGTTACATGGAGGCATTTCCTCCAGTGCATCACCTGATGAATCACTATATGTGATGCATGGAACTTTCCTCTTCTTGATCTTCCCATAAATGTTAATCTTAGAAATCTCCAAGGAAAGATCACGAATGCCTAGGCATGTGTCTACTGTGCTCAGCCATGCCCTTCCCATTATAATTGGGAAGTCCCATTCGTTGTTGTTTACTTCAATCACCAGGAAATTAGCTGGGTAGGACCAACCACACACAGTCGTAACGGTGTCCTCCACCAATCCCAAGGGAATGGTGATGGACTAGTTTGCCAACTCTAGTTGAATGTTGCTCTTCTTAAGTTGGGGTAGGTTCTAGGCATGATACATCTCTTGTGAAATTAAGTTGACTCCGGAACCTGAGTCAAGAAGAGCCCTATGTGGTTCATTTCTGGCGATTCGTAAATAGATTAAGGGACTCCTAGGATCAGTTAGTTTCCTGGGAAGGTGGCCTACCTTGGTTCAGTCAGTTACAGTATGTGTTAACATAACCGTATGCGTTAAGTTCTGATTTTGGACTGAAGGGAGCACCGAAGCTTTATGTGTTGGAGAGGCATGCCCAAACTCAATCTCTTATTATTGTGAGAGCTTATCTGGGCTTTTGGTTCTGAAGAATGGTCTTCTCTTTCTACAGTTGTTAGAACCAGTAGCAAGTTGGATGTTTACTGCTCTTGTAGTGTGGCGTTGCTGTGGTTGAGTAGGGAGTTCCCCTTGCATTGTTGGAGCAGGAGGTGTTATGGGAAAGACAGGTGGAAGAGGTGCGGATGGATTAGGAGGATGGTGTGGGTATGGAGCGTCTCCCTAAGGAGAAGGAGTCCTCCTAAAGTACTCCCAAACTTGGTAGTGATGTTGGGGAGTTGTGTGACTCATGGAGTCACTTGGAGAAATTGACTGCTACACATAATAACCATATGGATCAGGTTGCCGATAAGGGTACTATTGTTTCGGTGATGGCATCCCCCATGACTGTGGGTATTGCCATTGTTGATGTTGTCCAACAGGTTGTGGTGGAGTTCCACTTGGATAGTACGTTAACGGTTGGTGGAACTGCCTTGGGTTACCTTGTGGATAAGGTAACCTTCGGGGTGTTTGCCATTGGTTGAGTCTTGGATCAAGCGCATACAGCCTAGACTCCTATAGATGTGAGATAATTGGACAACATCCCTTAGGATGGTCATAGTGGCAGATCTCACATCCACCGTCATCGTCTGTGTCTGATTCCTCAACCTCATTGGAGATAGTAATTTTCCTCTTACCCTTGTGAGGAGTGGCGAGGTACCCCTACACTCAACCATACGAAACGAGCGTAGCATGCGCGATCCGATCGAACTCCATAGACTAAATGCCTAAACGCCCCATTGAACACTCGGGGTTAATCATTCGTTGTCTTCCGAGACTTACTTATTGTTGTCACGGTGTATGGTTAAGTAAGTCTGAGGTATATGATTTTTTTGGTCTTTTCAGGTTTATCTCCTATGCTAAAGAGTGAAGGGTTGAGAAAACTAACTAACTCTAACTAAGGACCTAAGTCTATATTAACTAGCGTCAGCATCCGTTCCCACTTACCGTACACACCCTGAATTGATGCAACTGTGGCTACCAAACGCTAATC
>MNCI01026804.1:0-12022 GCA_015680685.1 Gnetum montanum
TAGATACATAAAACTCTCTAAAATGAAGAATAGCCTATTTGTAAGCTAGTGATACATAGTTGTCATTTTTATGTATGTAAAATTATGAAATTAATGTTTGTTCTTTAAATTAGTATATTTTCTTAACAATAATTCGCTAAACATCTATTTGAAAATCTTGATATATATCTCTGACTCACTTGGAGATCCCTTCTAGGATTATTTCTTACTAACCCTTTAAAGAAATTTGTAATCTTATACTTGAGGTAAGTATTTGGCTGATATTGTTGAATGTCACTAGGTGTATTCAAGGTAGTTATACTAGCATTTTCTATTTTTCAATATTATATGCATTAGTTCAATCATGACTTCTGTTAGCTCTTAACCATTCCATGTAACTTGTAAATTAATATTATTTATTGATCAATCTTCATATGTACATAATCTTAGCTACCCAACTTGCACTAAATTGACATGAGTAGCAAAGTTTTTCTCTTGTTGCATCTTCTTTTTTTTCTTCCTTTCTTTTTCTTGTTAGTGCAAAAGCTTCTAGTCTATCAATGAGGGAATGCATTGAAAAGCACAAGTCTATCATTCATCAATTATTGTTGCTCAAAAATGATTTAATTGTTAAAATTTGAGATAGAATGTATTTTTGTATTCTTAGAGAGGAGCATCATCGCAAGGAAACTCTAGGAAGAGATCAGGTGGAGTGTAGTAGGCATAGGAGAGAGCAAAAACATAGGGAAGAAATCCTGTACGCTATCATGCTACTGCATGGAATTCTACTAGAGAGTAGGAGTAGGATGCATACTGGAATGCATAGGAGACACTAGCATGATAGGAGCCACAATGATGGGAGGCAAAACTCAAAACAACCCCCTTGCAAAGTCCCATGAACTTGTGCTCCTTAATGCAACTTGTTTGGCCATAGATGGTTGACAAACTTGTTTAATGCTTTCCAGGTTTAATCATCAATAGAGGCCTTAATTACTATGAGGAAGAGGCCCATGAGTTCTATGTGGAATATTATCAAGGATCAGTTGTCTCACAGGTGATCCAAATTGATGACTCAGCCCATACACTTTTTGACCACGTCTTGGGGCAAGCACTCCACATGGCAATTAGTCCACAGCGGGATTTTACATAGCTACTGAGCAAGATGCCTGAGGTGGAGATTGATGAGATTGGATGGCCATATAAGAAATTTAGCCCATAGAAGAGAGTTCTCATTAAGGTAATTCACATAAACCTCCTGGCTATCACACATCACACTCATGTGATGTCCTTCGTTCTTATGGTTATGCTTGATTTAGAGGGGGATTGTTTGTTGAATTATCACTACATTATCATGAGGTGAATGGAGATTATCAGCTAAGATGCAGTTGTTGTACCTTTTTCATCAAGTAGGTATACTCTTTCTAGGCATTGACAAATCCTAGAACTCAAGGAGGAGGATGACAGACAAGTCCAAGTTTTTACTGAGGATCAATTTTCACATTTGGGGTGTGCCTTCTACACCCAATGTATCCCTAGGACATGGTTGAATGATTTCATTTGGTTTCTAGACCCACATGTCCCAAGGGATGATAAGAAGGCTTGTTGGGATTAGTTTTATGGGCAGTACAAGGAGATCCAAATCACTCTTATCAATCCTAGCTAGCAGCAATAGAAGCATGGAGATGGTAGAACCCTATTTGCCTACTTGGAGGAAATGGATGGTAGGCTTACTACCCACATGAATGCCATGTTTTCTGAGTTGATTACCTGCATAGGTGCCATGCAGCCTTAGATTGATCACTATTTTGGATGAGTCGACAAAAGGCTTTTGCACCTATATGTGAATATACAATCATTGGGTAAAAAATAATATAAACATTTATTATCCTTGCATGGGTCCTCTAGTTCAGCTGCCATGGAGGATTTTTTTATCATCTTCATTGAGATGACCACATTGGTCCATGAGTCAAAGGTTGGCCCATCAAGAATAGTAGGAAAGGAGGAGCAACTAGTCACAATGATTGATGATACTATCATAGATGTAGATTTCATGCATATTGATGGTGCTCCAAATGAATCTCAAGAGAACATTACACTAACGTCTAACTAGACATATGTGTCCATGTATACGTATTACCTCTGACATTGATTTTTGATGATATCCATGTATTTACATGGTTTGTTATTGATACTTTTTTTAATAAATAAATCCCATGATCTGATGGATGATTTTTGGTGGGTTTTAGTAGTTGTGAGGAAAGATTGAGATTTAGGTATATATTCTTCTAAACTATGTGATATGATTTTATGTTTATGCATATGATTGTTGGTATTTCTTTGTAGACCATGTTATGCAACTTTGAGTCGGTGTTGTTCGGTAGAACATGTTATGGCATTATGATGTTTAGTATGATATGCATGCTCTACTATATGGTTAGTTAGTATGTGTTTGATGGTTGTATAACTTTATGGCTATGATGTGGATGACTTATAAAGTTTATATTTTCAATTAGTTTTTTGATTGGATGCTTTAGGACTATGTTAAGAACTATGGATCTCTTGGTATTGGTGAAGATAATGAAAAGAAATGGGGAAATATTAGAAAAATAATATCCATATATCAAGTCATTTATATTTCAATTTGTAAATTAACATAGTTTTTTCTCAGTCTTCCTTCTTGATAATGAAAATCATTTTTTTGTTACATTTATTCTTCATTTTTGATTTCTTCCATTTCTTAGTTGATTCTTGTAATTTCTAAAATATTTGATAGCTAGTGCTAGGTAAGCTATGGTTTGAGAGGTACAATTTGAGTTTTGGAAAATCCAAAACTTCATTGGAAGCATTTTGATGCTTTAGTTTTTGGTTTCTTGGTTTCTATTTTTTTCTCTTCAAAAGGGGATTAGGACATTTAGAAACTATGAGTTACATGTGGGTGATAGGCACTACACATTCAAAAAATGTTAAAGTGCAAGAACTATGCATATCGTAGCTCTGTCATAGGCATATTAGGAAAAATAGTTCCAGTGCACTGAGAGTACGAATGGTATTGCAGTTTGAAGTTGGAACTTTTACAAAAATAGTATCAATGACATGCAACTCATAGTTCAATCACAAAATAGTTGAATGCAACAGTTCCAATGTCCTATGACCATGAATTATCTCACATTCTATGCTCAATAATACAATGAAAATAGTGTTGGAGACATGTGACTTCTAGTCCTTTGGCATTATGAAAATTCTACACTATGATGCACTGCTTCTCGTAGGTACTTATAGTGCTTGTGCATTGTGAGCATGAAGACCTCATAGTTGGAAGCCAAAACTCACTCCAAAAGATTGCTTCTACCATGTGGCTCACAATCATCTTGCATTACAAATTTGTATACGTGTGATGCACTATAACACGCATGTACTCGTAGGGCTAGTGAATAGTGCAAGGTCATGCGATCTGCATGATCTTGTAGTAACAAAAGTAAATAGTGTGACATCATGCTAAGTGCAGTTTACATGGTCAGATTTTGATTCCCAATGAATAGTATGGGTAACATACTTTTAATTAGGGTGTGGTTTACATTAAATTGTACATCTCACATAAGTCAGGTTAAACTGTGGGTTGTCAATTATCTTGCAACTTGCACATTCATGAAAAATGCAGCTTGCAAAACCTTGGATTGTGTCATAAAAGTGAAAAAAATAAACTGTATCATTATGACCATCATTCTCATTTTAACTTTTAATTTCACTTTTAATTAGATGCAGCAAACATCAAGTGAGAGGTAGCATCGCAGAAGGTCATATATTGAGGCAAAGAATGTAGCATGACAAGATTTTGTTTCAAATCATTGTATTATTCAATTTGAATCAGCAATGAGTGGGAGGGTAAGTTTATCTACACTGCAATTAAAAATTTATTTTATTTTTCCTCATGCTAGGATTTCCTGCAATAGTTTTCAAAAGTTTTACAAATTTTTTATGGCTTTTATGCATGAAATGGCTAGAATTCAACATAATATTTTTTTCATGCTTGCGTATGGTTGTGTTGTATAAAGTTTTGATTGAATGTTTCATTTACAAATAAAAATTCTCTATCATTTTTGCATGCTTTAGAAATAACTTTAGCTGGTACTAGACCCTATTTTTCCAAATTTCAAAATGTCAACCCTCATTTCTTGAAAGCATTACTTTTGAGTGCAAAGCATTAGCATTCTTTTGGCTTGGCTATATATTGTTCCATTTAGTGACATGGTTACATTTATTTCCCTAACCTTAAGACCAAATAAAGTCCATGATAGTATTATTGAGCTGCTTAATGACAAGGGCAAGGGAAGATGATTGACACTATGTAACCCATAATTGTAGAATGATGGAAGTGGCTAGGATACATTTATTGTTAGTATTCAAAAATATTTTGCTCAAGGTATCATCCCTATTTTGTTCTTTTTGGATCAGTGATTTCCAATTGTAGATTTTGTGCATGAATGCCTAATTTATGTTATGTAGTTATGCCTTTAGGTGGAAACTAGTATTATTTCAAAATGGTTTTTGTCATGTCTAAAGATTTAAACTTTCTTATTTTTCTTTTTTCTCCTAATGATTTCATCCTTAGCCTTGCTCTTTTTCTTCACCCTTAAAATATTTGTTTATTTCTAGTAATTACATGGTTTGTTTTATTATGCAAACATAATAGAATAGTATGATTTATTTGGTGTCTATATTATTGACTAAATACTATATAGCACATCCATAATAGAGAGAGTGCTTAGAGGTTGCCTAAAATACAATGCCATAATTCACATAAGTTGAGCACATAATTTGGGTTTAAATTTCTCTCTAGATTTTTTGTATCATTTGTAAGATTTAAACTAAGGGGACTGTAGTTAAAATTTCAAGATTTATTTTCTTCTTTCGATCAAGTAGGCTACATAGAAGGCATTTAATTGTCAATATTATGGTGATCAGACTAGTGTGTGTGGTCCTAGATTTGCTCTTCTCACTAGTATTTGAAGGTCATAGATAAGAATTTATGCAACATTAATTTAAATTTAGCCATTATGTACTTATGTTCAATGGTCTTATACACACCAAGTTGCTCTCAAAAACTCTTTTAATATTACATTTTATGAAAGAACCTTATTTCTTTAGCCAAAGAATGCTGAGTTGATAAAGTTTTGTTTTGATTGTTGAAGTTGTATTAGTTTTTAAAAAATTGAATCTATTTGGCTCTTTTCAAACTTTTCCCTATGTGCCAACATTGAAGTAGTGACTACAATAGAAATTTTAAACTGCAAGCTACTTTCATGAACTCTTCTAACATTACATTTATTGAGATAATTTTATATCTTCAGGCCAGGAATTTTGAGTTGAAATTGTTGCATTTTGATTGTTGTATTTGTACTAGTTTTTAAAAAACTGAATCTCTTTCAAATGATGTATTAATGTAAGAATCATTTTGATAGTTGAATTTGTATTAGTTTTTGAAACATAGTTATTTGATTATATTGAATCAAAAGATAACTCCATGTCCATTCCATATTTCTTATGTGTTTGTAGCAAAAAGTGCAAGTCTATCTATCATTAATTATTATTGGCAAAAAATGATTTATTTGTTAGCATTTGAGCTGTAATATAGTTTTGTGTTCTTAGAGAGGAGCCTCATCACAACCAAATTCCAAGAGAAGATTTGGTAGACTACATGATGCCTAAGAGAGGGCACAATCAAAAGGTAGACATCCTATAGGCTCTCAGGCTCTTGACTAGAATGTTGCAAGAGTGTAGGAGTAGGAGGTAATTCATCATGCACAAGATTCATTAACATGGCATGAGGTGCAAAAAAGGGTGGAGAAACTCCAATTAGCCCCCTTGCAGAGTCCAAGAGACTTGAACACCTTGATGCAGCTCATTTGGTCTCAGATGCAAAAAAAGCTTGTTGAACACCATCCTTCTTTCATCATCATCAGAGGTGTAGATTACTATGAGGAGGAGGCACATTAGTGTTACATGGCACATCATTTAAGATCACCTATCTCAAAGGTAATCGAGATTGATGACTTGGCCTTCATGCTTACAAAGGATGTCTTAGTGCAAGTGCTTGACATGGTAGTTGGTACTTAGCAAGAGTATTTTGTGATTGCCACATTAGACAAAAAAAAATAGCTATTGGGAAAAGTATTGGAGGTGGAGACTAATGAAACAGGATGGTCCTACAAGAACTTCAACCCACAATTAAGAGTTCTAATTAGGGTAATCCACAAAAACCTCTTGGTTGTCATGCATCATGCTCATGTGATGTCCTTGATTCTTATGATCCTAATAGATTTTGAGGGGGACTATTTGCTAAACTATCCCCACATTATCATGAGGAGAATGGAGATTGTCAACAAAGATTCTACTATATTCCCTTTTCCATCTACCATATCTACTCTTTTTAGGCACTGGAAAATCCTAGATCCAGAATATGATGACATAGAGGTCCAAGATTTTGGTGTGGACTAGCTGCCAAATTTGGGATGTGCATTCTAAACCTCGTGTGTCTTTAGGACATGAGTAGTTGATTTCATCTAGCTCCTAGCTCCATGCGTAGAAGGAGATGGAGGGAAGGCTAAATGGTAATGGTTTTATGAGCAACATGAGGAGATGTTTGTTGTAGTTATCATTCCTACCTAGCAAAAAAAATAGTTTGGAGATGGTGCAACCATATTTTCCTACTTAGAGGAAATGGAGGATAGGTTGAAAGCCCACATAAATGCTTGCAACGATGCCATACAATCAGAGATTGATCAACATTTCGGATGGGTGGATAGAAGGCTTGGCCGCCTATCCATGAATGTTCAATAATTTTCTAATCATTGCACGTGGCTAGTTCAGTGGTGATGGAGGATATTAGTGATTGCATGTTTGTTGAGATGACCACTCCACTCCATGAGCTAAAGGTAGGACCATCAGGAAGAGCAGGAATGAAGGACGCACCAATCAACAAGGTTGATGACATTGTCATAGAGACAAATTTCATGTAGGTTGATGCTTCAAATGAAGCTCAAGAAAACATTGTGCTAGGATCTAGCTAGATTATTTTGTCTTTGTATATGTATTTAGTGATAGTTGCCTTTGCTATTTCTTTATGATGATATTTTAGTATTTACAAGGTATTTGAAACTTTTTTTAAAATTAATTCCATAGTCTCTTATATTGCATGAAAGTTTGAAAATGGTGAGTTGTGAACTTAGAATTTATTACATATTTGCTTAAATATCCATGCTAACATTGTCTTGATTGATGATTTGGTAACGAATGTCTTTTGGATTAGACCCCATTTTTTTTAATGCATAAAGTTTTGTGATATTGATGTCAAGATTTTGAAGGCATTTGGAAGATGAAAATTAATGTCTTATCTTTCCATATTTATAGTGGCCACCAAGGAATGTCTTTAGCAAACTTATGATTTTTTTATATCACATAGCCAGTGAGTGGCAAGCTTTGTGTAGAGTTTGTAGAGTGGAATTCTATTCATGTTGAATGGGTAGTATCATCTGTCATGCATAATATTGAAAGCCAGCATAATTTAGTGATTGTATATTTCTTTGGCTAGTGTATGCAATTTAGTCTTGGCTATAGTTAGATCTACTTAATGTACTAATTTGATGATTATAAAATAGGAAAATTTGATATTTATTAAATGCATCACTGAAATGCAAGTGACATGTGGATTGCATGTGTAATGCACTTTAAGAAAAATTAAACTACAAGTGACATGCATTTAGTAGGTTGATCACATAACTTATTTTTTATTAGTGCTACAACATTGCAAGTATGAAAGACCTCATAGTTTGAAACTAAAGCCAATGATAAAATAGTGCAAGTGATCTTGCAACTTGTAGTCTCTCACATGGTACATCCAAAACTTTGATAAACATAGTATTGGAAATATGCATCTCACATTATCCTTGTAATTTGTATTTTGTGCCTTGTAAGGCACTACAACATGGATGTCCTCATAGTACAATTAAAAAATGTGAGGACATGCAACCCACAAGACCATGTAGTTTAAATTCGAAGGTAGAGTGGAAACAATGTTGGAAATATATGACTTGCATTCATCTCGTAGTGTGTGATTTATGCCATGTGATACACTAACACTCATATGTGCTCACACTACAAGTCAATAGTGCAATGCCATGTGAGCCACTATTGATATTCAAAATTACATGGAGATAGTGTTGGAGTATGTGGATGGCACCAATCCCCTAGTATTCCAAGTAAGTCAAGAAAATTTTAGCTCTTCTCTTATTAAGTGCATTAAAATAGTGAGTATTGCTAGGTACATTGAAGAAATAGAAAATTTTAATGGAAGCAACCAAAAATGTTAAAAGGTTAGGAAGTTGAAGAATGCCCTCTACCTACTAGAAGCCATGATCTTAGAGTAATTAAACCCTTTTGGTAGGTTTGACTACCTTCTAGATGATCCTTGGCCTTCTGGTAGCAAAACATTGCAAGCAATTATTGCCTCTTGAAAGGACTGGGTGACTTCTAGTAAGGACTATGAGAGGATGTTGGTTGCACTACCCCATAGTCTAGCTAGAACCTACATCTAGATGGTTCTTTGCCTGCTAAAAGCCATGATCTTAAAGCAATTGAATTCTTTTGGAAGTTTGATTGCCTTTCGGTTGGTCTTTAACCTTCAGGATGGTGCTTGGCCTTCTGGTAGCAACAAACTATAAGAAATTGTTACCTTCTAGAAGGACTATATGACTTCTTGTAATGAGTATTGGAGGATGCTAGTTGCACCACCCTATAGTCTAGCTAGAACCTGCATCTAAATGGCCCTATACTTTTTGGAAGCCATGATCTTGTAGTAACTGAACCCTTCTAAAAGGTTCGACTTCCTTCTTGTTAGTCTCTAACCTTTGGGATGATCCTTGACCTTCTAGTAGTAACAAACTACAAGCAATTATTACCTTTTGGAAGGACTATGTGACTTCTGGTAAGAACTGTAGGAGGATGTTGGTTGCACCACCCCATAGTCTAGCTGGAACCTATGTCCAGATGGTCCTCTACTTGTTAGAAGCAATGATCTTGAAGTAATTGAACCCTTTCAGTAGGTTCAACTATCTTCTGGTTGATCTCCAACCTTCTAGATGTTCCTCAGCCTATCGATAGTAACAAACTGCAAGCCATTATTGCCTTTTGAAAGGATTGTGTGACTTCCAATAAGGATTGCAAAAGGATGTTAGTCACACCACCCCATTATCTAGCTATAACCTACATTTGGATGGCCCTATGCCTACTAGAAGCCATGATCTTACACTAATTAAATCCTATTGGAAGGTTTGATTGTCTTTTGATTGGTCTCCATCATTCTATTGTACCTTATTCTTACCAGTAGCCTCAAATTACAAGTGATTTTTTGTTACCATAAGTCCTTCTAGTTGGGATTGTGGATGGGTGCTACTCACATCTCCTCATGATTCAACCAACTATTCTAGCTAGATGGTCCTCTACCTTCCAGTAGTCACGATCTCCCTTTCGGTAGGTCTACACATCATCTTGTTGATCCTCACCCTTCTAGATGATCTTATTCCTATTGATAGCCTCAAATTACAAGTGATTTTTCCCTACTAGAAGTCCTGGTTACCTTCTAGTAGAGACTATGGATGGCTACCACTCACACTTCCTCATAATTTGGATAGCTATTCCAATCGAATAACCCTCTACCTTTTGATAGCCATGATTTTAAAGTAGTTCTTTCCTTTCAAAAGGCCTACATGCCATTCAATATGAAACGCATGATGCTATGAGTTGCATTTCCCTCACATCCTTGGAGACTTGTAGGACACAATGCATTACCATGCGAGTCACCTTTTTCAAGAATCTCCAATAGAGACTAGAAAACCATAGTGTGACACCCTGTGAGATGCATATTTGTGGTGTCATGACAAGTGGGAGATAATGTGTAGAGGTGAAAATCGCAATTTGTTCACATCTAGAAATAGAGACATGCTCAACATAGTGTGGTACCTTGTGACTTGCATGTTATTGCACTATGGAGATAGTGGCTCAGATGTGAGGTACATATAGTCGTAGTATTTGCCAGAGAGCTATGATGTCATGTAGATCACAGTCTCATCCAATATTGCAATGAAAGGAGGCATGCATGTCATCGTAATCTACATTTGTGGTTTAAGCATGCTAAAGTGTTATGCACAGCGTTCCACAATGGCTCATAGAAAATGTATGTGAGGACTATGCGACACACATGTTTGCTAAAATCTATTAAAACTATTATCTTTGTGACTAGAAATTAATTTGTTATATATTTTAATACCATATATTTGTTTTGAGCATATTTTTGAAGCTTTTGTTTACTTTTGAGTATCAGAATTGTCATAACATATGAGCCATAGTTAATGATGAGTTATTATACCAAAAATGTTAAAAATGTTGTAACATTATGGACAATTTATTACACATACTTTTACAAAAACAAGAAAGATATTCATTACAACCAAAATCATTTACAAAATCATGGAAGAGATGCATTTTACAATACAATAGCATCAATAAAATGGAATGCATCATGGATAATGACTATAATTATATTTTCATACATTTCTTAATACAATTGCCCATGTTCACTATAGTTATCATTTAGCATATGTCGCAAACACCTGTTTCTTAAAACTTAATGAACTCCAGGATAACTTAGAATTTCCCATATGATGATGTTCTAATATGTTAAAATAAATTCAGATGTAAATTTCAACTCTTTATAGAGTAGCACATGATGCATAAAGATAATTATATACATTTCACAGTCATATCCATTTTCTTATTTGGGAAGACCTTCTACTGTAATTACATTCCATTTTGAAGCTACTTTCTTACTCTTTCCCTTGACATACTTAACAACATCAGAGTAACCAATCTTCCCATCAAATAAACACTCAATATACTTCAACATCAATTTTTTGACTACTGCAAGATATTGTGTAGAAGGCATTGAATCATACTCCAAGATTTTAGAAGCCAATATGTCAACAACAATAGGAACCCAATGCCTACCAATGTTGAAAAGAAGATAGAAGAATGTGTCTAGATTCCAAAAGACTCACCTCAACATGTTTTATCTTTAAGCTCTTTAATAATATCTATTTCTTTGACAAAATCATCAACTTCTTCTTCAACCAACATGGCACTTTCAAAATTGACAATAGGTCTTTTACAACTATTCTTTGAGCTATGTTTCAATTGGTTTTTTTGAGCTGCCTACATCTTGCTCTCAAAGGACTTTGCATAACATTGAAACATAGTTTTGAAAATGAAATATTTTGAATTTTGAAATTCATGGAAGCCTTAAAAAGACTTCTAAAGTTCCTTCAAGTGCATGATGTAGATATCAATGATGTCATCATCTAGCCATTCTTTCCATTCTTTTTTATATAAAGTTTGAAAAGAGAATCCTATGGCAACATATGGGGGAAATGATGTTCTCACAAGCTCTTTATTCTCAACTAGGGTAGAAACAGCCACCTGCATCACTATGTTAATTGTTGCACATTCATCAATTATTGGCATTTTGAAATCAACATTGGCATCTATTGTAAGATGCAAAAATTAGATAATAAACTAAAACAACATTTTACTATTATTGTTTCATACATATAATAAAACTATGGTAATCAAAAAATTGAACATTTAAATTTCTAAATGTAAAAAATGCAACAACAATATTAACTTTTCTTACCTATTACTTTATGGATTACTTGTTCTTTGTTATACTCAGCAGAAGCAAATAATCTCTTGAATGCTTTGGGTGTACCAATGTCATCCAAATTTAAAGAGAGACTTCCAAAAATATTAAATATTTAAAGAAATATAGAACATATTTAGGGTCTTTTATGATGTTTCTTATATCAGGGTAAATGTTTTTGGCCACCAATGCATTCCTTAGTGCACCTATTTAGCATTTAGAGCTATAATTTCATCATCAATTTTTTGATTTTGATCAAGAAGCTTGTGATGCAACTATTTTTGTTGGCCACAAAGC
>MNCI01026806.1:8294-21624 GCA_015680685.1 Gnetum montanum
AATATAGTACAGGAAATTACAAACCATGGGTCATCAGCAATGGCTCTCATTGGGTGGGGAAAAGCCCCAAGCAACAAACCAAACCAAAGCAAGTAATTTTGTAAAATTTTGTAAAAATTTTTAGCTCTAAAAAATTTTAAACTCTAAAAAATTTTAAGAGTGGCAGTTTTTCTAATTTTAGAAGTTGGGACCCTATTTATACATGAACTGGCATGCTCATTCCCTTCCCTTTGCAGCTTCGGCTGCCTGGCCGCATTGCCTAAACACACTGATGAGGGGTGCAAGTCCTCGAAAACATTTTGTGTAACAACAGATATTGTGCAATGCTATGAGCTTTCTATTACTTTCTGTTTAACAGCTTTTTCTGTTTTACAGTTTTTACAGTATTTCTCTCAGCCTCCCCGTTCTTTTCCTTGATGCACGAGATCTATTCAAAAATTTCTAAAAATTTCTCTCTATCTCACTACCTTGGAATTGCTGAGCCTTGCTTGACAACGTCTTTCGTTGTTCTCTGGATTTTAACCATTTTCAAATTTTTTTTTGTTTTTGGTTAGGTTTTAATCCTTTTGCAGGTTCTTCACGGGTTTTGATCACGTTGCAGGTTTTTGTGAACCACGACATGTTTCTTCTATTTGATCCGTGTCTTAACCACTGCTCTGCTTACATTGGTCTTCTTGGTTGTGGTTTCTTCTGAAAGCGCTTTCTTCAGTTTCATCACAACCTCTGGCTGTTTCTTCTCCAGCGTCGTTGCAGCTTGTCTCTTCATTGGTGTTGAAGACTTTTGTTTGTCACTGTTTCCAGCCGGACGCCTGCATGCATGACATTCTTTGGTGTAGGATGCCTCATGTCCACCATTCAAACATGAGGGTTCCCCTAAACCCTATACACCCTAAACCCTAAACCCTATACACCCTTTGGCTCTGCCAATAGATCTGATTTGTTGAATGCTTCATATTCGCTTTTGAAATACTGTTCTGTAATAGTTTTGTCAGTACAATGTCCCACCCCCATCTTGCCTATGACGAGTGCGGCCCATTCTAATTTTAAGAGTGGTAGTTTTTCTAATTTTAGAAGCTAGGACCCTATTTATACATGTACTGGCATGCTCATTCCCTTCCCTTTGTAGCTTCGGCTGCCTGACCGCATTGCCTAAACACACTGATGAGGGGTGCAAGTCCTCGAAAATGTTTTGTGCAACAATAGACATTGTGCAATGCTATGAGCTTTCTATTACTTTCTGTTTAACAGTTTTTTCTGTTTTACCGTTTCTACAGTATTTCTCTCAGCCTCCCCATTCTTTTCCTTGAAGCACGAGATCTATTCAAAAATTTCTAAAAATTTCTCTCTATCTCGTTGCCTTGGAATTGCTGAGCCTTGCTTGATAGCGTCTTTCATTGTTCTTTGGATTCTAACCATTTTCAGATTTTTTTTTGTTTTTGGTTAGGTTTTAATCCTTTTGCAGGTTTTTCACGGGTTTTGATCATGTTGCAGGTTTTTGTGGACCACAACATGTTTCTTCTATTTGATCCGTGTCTTGACCACCGCTCTGCTTATGTTGGTCTTCTTAGTTGTGGTTTCTTTTGAAGGTGCTTTCTTCAGTTTCATCACAACCTCTAGATGTTTCTTCTCC
Organism: Gnetum montanum; assembly: GCA_015680685.1. Taxonomy (NCBI): domain Eukaryota; kingdom Viridiplantae; phylum Streptophyta; class Gnetopsida; order Gnetales; family Gnetaceae; genus Gnetum; species Gnetum montanum. The sequence continues at coordinate 9,925 of MNCI01026806.1, forward strand.
AGCGTCGTTGCAGCTCGTCTCTTCATTGCTGTTGAAGACTTTTGTTTGTCACTGTTTCCAGCTGGATGCTTGCGTGCATGACATTCTTTGGTGTCGGACGCCTCATGTTCACAATTCAAACATGAGGGTTCCCCTAAACCCTAAACCCTATACACCCTTCGGCTCTGCCAATAGATCCGATTTGTTGAATGCTTCATGTTCACTTTTGAAATACTGTTCTGTAATAGTTTTGTCAATACAATGTCCCACCTCCATCTTGCCTATGATGAGTGGGGCCTGTTCTAATTTTAAGAGCAGCAGTTTTTCTAATTTTCAGAGTGGCAGTTTTTCTAATTTTAAGAGCGACATTTTTTTAATTTTAAGAGCAGTAGTTTTTCTGATTTTAAGAGCGGCAGTTTTTCTGATTTTAAGAGTGGCAGTTTTTCTAATTTTAAGAGCGGTAGTTTCTCTAATTTTAGAAGCTGGGACCCTATTTATACATGTACTGGCATGCTCATTCCCTTGCCTTTGCAGCTTCGGCTGCTTGGTCGCATTGCCTAAACACACTGATGAGGGGTGCAAGTCCTCGAAAACGTTTTGTGTAACAACAGACGTTGTGCAATGCTATGAACTTTCTATTACTTTCTGTTTAACAGTTTTTTCTGTTTTACCGTTTCTACAGTATTTCTCCTAGCCTCCCCGTTCTTTTCCTTGACACACGAGATCTATTCAAAAATTTCTAAAAATTTCTCTCTATCTCGCTGCCTTGGAATTGCTGAGCCTTGCTTGACAACGTCTTTCATTGTTCTCTGGATTCTAACCATTTTCAGATTTTTTTTCTGTTTTTGTTTAGGTTTTAATCCTTTTGCAGGTTCTTCACGAGTTTTGATCACGTTGCAGGTTTTTGCGGACCACAACATGTTTTTTCTATTTGATTCGTGTCTTGACCACTGCTCTGCTTACGTTGGTCTTTTTGGTTGTGGTTTCTTCTGAAGGTGCTTTCTTCAGTTTCATCACAACCTCTAGTTGTTTCTTCTCTAGTGTCATTGCTGCTCATCTTTTCGTTGTTGTTGAAGACTTTTGTTCATCACTGTTTTCAGCCGGACGCCTACGTGCATGACATTCTTTAGTGTTGGACACCTCATGTCCACCACTCAAAGATGAGGGTTCCCCTAAACCCTATACACCCTAAACCCTAAACCCTATACACCCTTTGGCTCTGCCAATAGATTTGATTTGTTGAATTCTTCATGTTCGCTTTTGAAATATTGTTTTGTAATAGTTTTGTTAGTACAATGTCTCACCCCCATTCCACCTCCATCTTGCCTATGACAAGTCGGGCCCGTTCTAATTTTAAGAACGACAGTTTTTCTAATTTTAAGAACGGCAGTTTTCTAATTTTAGAAGCTGAGACCCTATTTATACATGTACTGACATGCTTATTCCCTTGCCTTTGTAGCTTTGGCTGCCTGGCCACATTGCCTAAACACACTGATGAGGGGTGCAAGTTCTCAAAAATGTTTTGTGTAACAACAGACGTTGTGCAATGCTATAAGCTTTCTATTACTTTTTGTTTAACAGTTTTTTTTGTTTTACAGTTTCTACAGTATTTCTCTTAGCTTCCCCGTTCTTTTCCTTGAAGCACGAGATCTATTCAAAAATTTCTAAAACGCTCTAATTATTAGAGAGGTTGTTTTTCTAATTATTAGAGGGGTTGTTTTTCTAATTTTAGAAGTTGGGACCCTATTTATACATGTACTAGCATGCTCATTCCCTTGCCTTTGCAGCTTCGACTGCTTGGCCGCATTGCCTAAACACACTGATGAGGGGTGCAAGTCCCCGAAAACGTTTTGTGTAACAACAAACGTTGTGCAATGCTATGAGCTTTCTATTACTTAATGTTTAACAGTTATTCTGTTTTACAGTTTTTACAGTATTTCTCTCAGCCTTCCTGTTCTTTTTCTTGACAGACGAGATCTATTCAAAAATTTCTAAAAATTTCTCTCTATCTCGCTGCCTTGGAATTGCTAAACCTTGCTTGACAGCGTCTTTTGCTGTTCTATGGATTTTAACCATTTTTAGATTTTTTTCTGTTTTTGGCTAGGTTTTAATCCTTTTGTAGGTTCCCCACGGGTTTTGATCACGTTGCAGGTTTCTGCAGACCACAACATGTTTCTACTCTTTGATCTGTGTCTTGACCACCGCTCTGCTTACGTTGGTTTTCTTGGTTGTGGTTTCTTCTGAAGGTGCTTTCTTTAGTTTCATCACAACCTTTGGCTTTTTCTTCTTCAGCGTCGTTGTAGCTCATCTTTTTGTTGCTGTTGAAGACTTTTGTTCGTTGCTGTTTCTAGCTGAACGCTTGCATGCATGACATTCTTTGGTGTTGGACCCCTCATGTCCACCATTTAAACATGAAGGTTCCCCTAAACCCTATACACGCTTCGGCTTTGCCAAAAGATCCGATTTGTTGAATGTTTCATGTTCGCTCTTGAAATACTGTTCTGTAATAGTTTTGTCAATACAACGTCCTACCCCCATCTCGCCTATGACGAGTGGGGCTTGCTCTAATTATTAGAGGGGCTGTTTTTCTAATTTTAGAAGTTGAGATCCTATTTATACATGTACTGGCATGCTCATTCCCTTGCCTTTGCAGCTTCGGCTACCTGGCCGCATTGCCTAAACACATTGATGAGGGGTGCAAGTCCCAGAAAACGTTTTGTGTAACAACAAATGTTGTGCAATGCTTAACAGTTATTCTATTTTACAGTTATTTTATTACTTTATGTTTAACAGTTATTTTGTTTTACAGTTTCTACAGTATTTCTCTCAACCTCCCCATTCTTTTCTTTGACGCACGAGATCTATTCAAAAATTTCTAAAAATTTCTTCTTCAGCGTCATTGCAGCTCATCTCTTCGTTGCTGTTGAAGACTTTTGTTCATTGCTATTTCCAGCCAAACGCTTGCGTTCATGACATTCTTTGGTGTTGGACCCCTCATGTCCACCATCTAAACATGAGGGTTCCCCTTTACCGTATACACCCTTCGGCTCTGCCAAAAGATTTGATTTGTTGAATGCTTCATGTTCGTTTTTGAAATACTGTTCTGTAATAGTTTTGTCAGTATCACGTACCATCCCCATCTCGCCTTTGACGAGTGGGGCCCACTCTAATTTTAAAGCGGGAGTTTCTTCTAATTTTAGAAGTTGGGACCTTATTTCTACATGTATTGGCATGCTTATTTCCTTGTCTTTGCAGCTTCGACTGCCTGGCCGCATTGTGTAAACACACTGATAAGGGGTGCAAGTCCTGAAAAATGTTTTGTGTAACAACAGACGTTGTGCAATGCTATGAGCTTTCTATTACTTTCTGTTTAACAATTTTTTCTGTTTTACAGTTTCTTCAGTATTTCTTTGAGCCTCCCCGTTCTTTTCCTTGATGCACGAGATCTATTCTAAAATTTTGTAAAAATTTTCCTCTATCTCGTTGCTTTGGAATTGCTGAGCCTTGCTTGATAGCGTCTTTCGTTGTTCTTTGGATTCTAACCATTTTCAGATTTTTTTCTATTTTTGGTTAGGTTTTAATGCTTTTGTAGGTTCTCTATGGGTTTTGATCACATTGCAGGTTTTTGCGGACCACGACAGGTTTTTACTTTTTGATCCGTGTCTTGACCACCGCTTTGCTTATGTTGGTTTTCTTAGTTGTGGTTTCTTCTGAAGGTGCTTTCTTTAGTTTTATCACAACCTTTGGCTGTTTCTTCTTCAGCGTCGTTGTAGCTCATCTCTTCGTTGCTGTTGAAGACTTTTGTTCGTTGTTGTTTCCAGCCAAATGCTTGCGTTCATGACATTCTTTGGTGTCAGACCCCTCATGTCCACTATCTAAACATGAGGGTACCCCTTTACCCTATACACCCTTTGGCTCTGCCAAAAGATCTGATTTGTTGAATACTTCATGCTCGCTTTTGAAATACTGTTTTGTAATAGTTTTGTCAGTATCACGTCCCACCCCCATCTCGTCTATGACGAGTGGGGCCCACTCTAATTTTAAAGCGGGAGTTTTTTCTAATTTTAGAAGTTGGGACCTTATTTATACATGTATCGGCATGCTCATTCCCTTGCCTTTGCAGCTTCGATTGCCTGGCCACATTGCCTAAACACACTGATGAGAGGTGCAAGTCCCCGAAAACATTTTGTGTAACAATAGACGTTGTGCGATGCTATGAGCTTTCTATTACTTTTTGTTTAATAGTTTTTTCTGTTTTACAGTTTCTTCAGTATTTCTCTTAGCCTCCCCATTCTTTTCCTTGACGCATGAGATCTATTTTAAAATTTTGTAAATTTTGTAAATTTTTGTAAAACTTTTGTAAAATTTTAAAGCGGGAGTTTCTTCTAATTTTAAAGCGGAAGTTTCTTATAATTTTAAAGCGGGAGTTTCTTCTAATTTTAAAGCGGGAGTTTCCTCTAATTTTAAAGCGGTAGTTTCTTCTAATTTTAAAGTGGGAGTTTCTTCTAATTTTAAAGCGGCAGTTCCCTCTAATTTTAAAGTGGGAGTTTCCTGTAATTTTAAACTAGGAGTTTCTTCTAATTTTAAAGCGGGAGTTTATTCTAATTTTAGAAGTTGGGACCCTATTTATACATGTATTGGCATGCTCGTTCCCTTGCCTTTGTAGCTTCGGTTGCCTGGCCGCATTGCCTAAACACACTGATGAGGGGTGCAAGCCCCTGAAAACTTTTTGTGTAACAACATACGTTGTGCAATGCCATGAGCTTTCTATTACTTTTTATTTAACAGTTTTTTCTATTTTACAGTTTCTTCAGTATTTCTCTTAGCCTCCCTGTTCCTTTCCTTGACGCACGAGATCTATTCTAAAATTTTGTAAAAATTTCCCTCTATTTCGTTGCCTTGGAATTGCTAAGCCTTGCTTGACAACGTCTTTCGCTATTCTCTGGATTCTAACCATTTTCAGATTTTTTTCTGTTTTTGGTTGGGTTTTAATCCTTTTGCAGGTTCTCCATGGGTTTTGATCACGTTGCAGGTTTCTGCGGACCATGACAGGTTTCTACTTTTCGATCCGTGTCTTGACCACCCTTTTGCTTACGTTGGTCTTCTTGGTTGTGGTTTCTTCTGAAGGTGCTTTCTTCAGTTTCATCACAACCTCTGGCTGTTTCTTATTCAACGTCGTTGCAGCTCATCTTTTCGTTGCTGTTGAAGACTTTTGTTCGTTGCTGTTTCTAGCCGAACGCTTGCGTTCATGACATTCTTTGGTGTCGGACCCCTCATGTCCACCATCTAAACATGAGGGTTCCCCTAAATCCTATACACCCTTCAGCTCTTCCACAAGATCTGATTTGTTGAATGCTTCATGTTTGCTTTTGAAATACTGTTCTGTAATAGTTTTTTCAGTACCATGTCTCACCCCCATCTCGCCTCTGACGAGTGGGGCCCGCTCTAATTTTAAAGTGGGAGTTTCTTCTAATTTTGAAAGTTGGAACCCTATTTATACATGTATTGGCATGCTTATTCGCTTGCCTTTGCAGCTTCAGCTGCCTGGCCGCATTGCCTAAACATACTAATGAGGGGTGCAAGTCCCCAAAAACATTTTGTGTAACAACATACGTTGTGCAATGTCATGAGCTTTCTATTACTTTCTGTTTAATAGTTTTTTCTATTTTACAGTTTGTTCAGTATTTCTCTTAGCCTCCCCGTTCTTTTCCTTGATGCATGAGATCTATTCTAAAATTTTGTAAAAAATTGGAGCTTACCTCCCTGGTCCTTCAATAACACTTCTTGGAGTTCAATGGAGTCTTTTACAAACAGATTCAAGGCACTGCCATGGGTAGCAACTTTGCAGTTGTCTATGCTTGCCTGTTTCTGTGCTATTTAGAGAAGCATATCTTCTCTACACCAAGCTCCCAACATCTTCTCTACTTCAAAAGATACATTGATGATGCCTTTGGCATTTGGAGCGGTTCACAGGATTCCCTCTCCCAGTTACTTGATCGGTATGGTTCTTTCTATCCTATCATTAATATTACGCCTTCGGTATCCAACTCCCAGCAAACATTTTGGATGTTTCCTTCTTCAAGGGCTCTAACTTTGTTAACACTGGTATTCTTTCTACTAACTGTTATAAAAAACCCTTGAATGCTTATCAATACATCCCTTTCTCCTCTTGGCATCCACGCCATCAGAAGAAAGCCTTCATTGTTGCTGAACTCAAGTGATACCTCATCAGAGAATCCTGCCTCGGTGATCTTCAGCAAATTCATCAATAGCTCTTCCGACGACTTCGTGCTCGAGGATATCCTTCTCGCTTCTTGGCTCATTGCTTCAACCTTGTTTCTTCTTTCTCCAGACGACATCTTCTGGAACGGCTTCATCAACGCCATGATGTTCCTAATAGGAAACAAACTCCTCTTGTCTTCAAATTGGATTTTAGTTCTTTCACTAAATCCTTGAACTTGAGGGCCCTCCTAAACCCTTTACTTGCTCAGCTTCGCCACAAAGATCTGAGTCTCCAGAACATCATTTCAGATGCTATTGCATATTGGAGGAATCCTCGAAAACTTCGTTCCTTTCTTGTCAAGAACAAATTCAAGTGTAGTGGTCCCACCCCCAGCTTGGCCTGAACGAGCGGGGTATGTTCTAATTTTAGGACATAATGGTTTCCCTAATTTTAGAAATTGGGGCTCTTTAAATTCTTATCCTGCACTTGTTGCTCAAATCACAAGTATTGCTTCTGTAAACATACTGAAGAGGGGTGAGATTCCCCGAAAACATTTTATGTAGTTGCTTTGCTTTTCCATTTGAGCTTTTCTTGATTTGTCTCTCTGTCTCTTTGTCTTTCTGTCTTTTCTTCAGTTGCACAAGATCTTACTTAAAATTTTAAGTATCCAAAATTTTTACAAAATTTTGTAAACTTTTAAGAGCAGTGTGGTTTTTTTTAATTTTAAGAGTAGTGGTTTTTTTAATTTTAGAAGTTGGGACCCTATTTGTACATGTACTGACATGCTCATTCCTTTGCCTTTACAACTTCGGCTGCCTGGCCACATTGCCTAAACACACTGATGAGGGGTGCAAGTCCCCGAAAACGTTTTGTGTAACAACAAACGTTGTGTAATACTTTGAGCTTTCTATTACTTTTTGTTTAACTGTTTTTTTGTTTTACAGTTTCTTCAGTATTTCTCTCAGCCTCCTCGTTTTTTCCTTGACGCACAAGATCTCTTTAAAAATTTTAAGCTCTAAAAAATTTTTCTCTCTATCTCGCTGCCTTGGAATTGCTGAGCCTTGCTTGACAGCGTCTTTCGATGTTCTCTGGATTNGCAGAAAAAAATCTGAAAATGGTTAGAATCCAGAGAACATCGAAAGACGCTGTCAAGCAAGGCTCAGCAATTCCAAGGCAGCGAGATAGAGAGAAAAATTTTTTAGAGCTTAAAATTTTTAAAGAGATCTTGTGCGTCAAGGAAAAAACGAGGAGGCTGAGAGAAATACTGAAGAAACTGTAAAACAAAAAAACAGTTAAACAANTAGCACAATGTCCCACCCCCATCTCCCCTATGACAAGTGGGGCCCACTCTAATTTTAAGAGTGGCGGTTTGTTTAATTTTAGAAGTTGGGACCCTATTTATACATGTATTGGCATGCTCATTCCCTTGCCTTTGCAGCTTCGGCTGCTTGGCCACATTGCCTAAACACACTTATGAGGGGTGCAAGTCCCCGAAAACGTTTTGTGTAACAACAGACGTTGTGTAATGCTTTGAGCTTTCTATTACTTTATGTTTAACAATTTTTCTGTTTTACAGTTTCTTCAGTATTTTTCTCAGCCTCCTCATTCTTTTCCTTGACGCACGAGATCTCTTCAAAAGTTTTAAGCTCTAAAAAATTTTAAACCCTAAACCCTGAACCCTAAGAACCCTAAACCCTAAACCCTAAGAACCCTAAACTTGTTTAGAAATTTTTGAATAGATCATCATCAATATTACTTGCCCCCCTTTGCAGTGCAATGGTTGAAACATTAGAACACCTTACTAATTAGTGTAAATTCATGCGGGACGTGTGGAGGACGATTGGGATTGGTTTCCTAATAAATATCAGCGGTGACTCCAAAGCGTTAGCTATATTATGGTCCTCTTGGAAGTATAGGAACCACTTTATCTTTAGAGGGCAAAGGCTGTTGGTGCCTTTGGCGGTTGTTCAAGCTGGGCTCTTGTTGTGGGTAGAAGCGGGTCATGCCATGCGATGGGGACCAACCTACGAGTTGACAGTTACGGAATTCACGAGGGACGCATAGCTATGGCGGTTGATTGAAAGAATGGGGTAGGAGGGCATGCTTTGGTGCGTGGAAGGGCAGTTGGGATTGTCAATAGACATTTTCTTTGAAAATTGGGTGGGGGATGAAACCCATTTTAGGGGTGGATAAGGGTCATAGAGATGGTGTTGGAGGAGGTGTTGGGGGTGTCAGCAGAAGGGGAACTTATTGCTCCAATGATCCACTCCCACATGTTTGCTGCTGAGTTTTTTTGAGGTGTGATCCTGTGGACTACAAGTGGGCACATCTGCAAGGATAAGTTGGCGAGGGTTTGGCAAAATGTGGCGATTTTAGTGGATCGATACTTTGTTCAATCAGGTTTGCTGCACAGGCTCATGGAAGTGCACTTTGCATTCCTTCAGTGCATTAGACATGGCATTTGGGTTAACATAACTCGCTTCTTTCTAGACTCCCTCAAACAGAAATGACCTGGAAGGCATTTAGGGGTGATTTTAGCTTTGTGGAGGGTAGGGCAAACGGAAATCTTGACATAGTTGCGAGTGGAGCCGGCCTTGGTTTATCAGTGGAGACACCAGCAGTTGGAGTTTGGGACTCAACTGTTGGCCGTGTAGTGGTGATCGATGGGAGTAGACCAAGCATCTAGTAGCAATGTGCAGGCTGGGGGGCATTTGGTCTCGGATGGAAGGAGGTGTCTCTGAATGTGTGATTGTTAGACAGAATGGTTGAGGCGTGTCAGTCTGCGGCCGAGTAGGCAAGGAGGGAGGAAAGGGAGGTATGGTAGTTCCACTGGGAGGAAATGCGGGCGACAATCCAAAGGGAGGTGGATACTCAATGGGTGAGGGACTTGCAGCTCATGGAGGACCTGTTCGAGTGGCACACTGAGAAGTACGTGTGGATGGTAGAAACACATAGGTAGTGATGGGAGAGCTATGAGCTGCAGGGACTACCGAGGGTGGAGATGGGGGCACGGCTAGCTGCGGCTGGGACTGTGGACTGGGATGTAGTGCCAAAGCTGATAGGACTAGAGCGACTAGCAGCATCAGAGGCCTCACGTGAGGCAACATTGGGGGTTGAAGAAGGGTCTACAAGGGCTAGCTTGGGAAAGGACCGGAAAGGGTAATTTTCTGTTGAGGGTAGTTTAACTTGAGGGTGTTGCGGTGGGCATCAGGGTAGTGTTGGTGATAGCTGGCTACATTTTGGCTTAGTGTCTAGCTGGGTCTTTCTTTTCTTTCTATTCTACAGGGAGGGATTTGGTTGCGGTTCTGTGGCAAGGGTTGTTTCCTTTTTCTTTTTGCGGATTTTGGTATGACTCGGTGCTGATGTACATACATTTTTATCTTTAATATATCTCAAATTATTCTAAAAAAAAAGAAAAAAAAAGAAGACCTTGGACAATTGAGGTAAAGAATGCATCTTCCTTGGTGACAATTAGAAGTTTAATGGCTACAAATGCTAGGATCTTATTTGAGTTTAAATGACAGATGTCAAGCGATGTTATATTTGATGAATTTAAAGTTAGACTTGTTGATTTTAAAGAAAAATCTCAGAAATTAGAGTCTACATGCAATTCATGACTATGGATTCAAAGAGACCATCCTTCATCCCAAATGCTTTGATAATAATTTTGAGAATTTTACTACAAAATCTGAAGCCAATCCAACATTGCATTTTCAGTCCTTTCAAATGTGCCATCAAACATTGAGAGGCCATGAAAATCAAAGTGTGATAAGAGACTATGGACAAGGAATGCAGTGCTTACCTACACCACATGAGAGTTAGTGGAGAAGCTTAAGGGCAACAAGATCATTGATTGCAAATGGCCATTCAAGACAAAATACAATGAGAAAGGTGAAGTTATAATACATAAAGGAAGATTACTAGCAAAAAGTTTCAAACAAAGAAACACATCAATTATGAATAAATATTTCTACCGGTGGCCAGGTTTGAAACAATTAAATTAACTCTTTCTATTGCTGCCAATCATGAATTGAAGTTGCATAAAATTGATGTCAATTCAACATTCTTAAATGAAGTTCTTGATGAAAAAGTTTATGTATCAACCTAAAAGGATATGTGAAACAAGGACACGAAAATAAGATGTGCAAACTAAACAAAGCATTATGTGAATTGAAACAAGCACCTAGGGTGTGGCTTCTTAGGATTAATGAATTCTTGTTGAAGAAAAAACACAAGGCTTGCATGGTTGAACCATTTAAGCATAATGCAGCTGGTTTTATTATTATGTCATTATATGTTGATGATTTGGTTTTTATTTGCTCTTGTAATAATTAATAAAAGAGTTTAAAATTGATATGATAACTGAAATTGAGATGAAAGATTTGGGAGAACTAAAATATTTTCTTGGTATTAAAGTTGATCAAGATAAGGAGGGTCTGAAAATTCATCAAACTAAGTATGCAAAGTCTATTTTAGACGATTATGAGATGCTATATGAAAATCCAGCAAGAGCTTCTTTACCTCAAAACATGAAATTGGAAATAAAAGACAAGATTCCATTAATAAATGCTTCACTATATAAAGGTATGATTGGATCTCTATGTTTTCATTGTCATACAAGACCTGACTTGGAATTTGCTATTTGATTCTTATCTAGCTTTATGCAAGAGCTAAGGGCTTCTCATTTTCATGCCTTTAAGCATGTACTACGATTATGTGAAAGCTACATAGGATAATGACATGTAAGTCAAAGGATGGCAGAAATCTAAATCTGTTGCTATCATTTTTCATGGCTCAAATCCTATCTATTGGAAATCTAAAATACATTCTTTAGTGAGTTTGTCATCGTGTGAGACTAAAGTCATAGGCATGGCTGAATGTTTTCACCATATATTGTAGTTGAAGAAGCTGATTACACAACTAGGATTCAAGATTCATTTATCTATTGAATTGCTATGTGATTATTTTGTTGTCCTTATTCTCTCAAAAGAGCATACCCCCCATGAAAAATCCAAACACATTGACATAAAACACTACTTCATCAAGCAAGAAATCAAAGAAAGAGATATCCAAAACATGTTAATTCCACTAATCAAATAGCTGACCTCATGACAAGAACTTTACTACCTCTCAGAGTTAAGTACCTCAATGAGATCATTGGCGTTACAAAGATTGAAGACGAAGTTGAAGACAAGAAGACCTTCATCACGACATTGTATTCCACTGTGAAGGAGGGATTGTTAGAGATAATGTGAAATTGCAAGTCATGAGTTCCAAGTTTAAGTCTAATTTTAATTAACTTGCTTTGTATTTTAGGCCAAAGCCATGTAATATTTACTTTTTTTTTTTTTGAGAAAGTAGTCGGGAATATATTACTGTGAAGACGAATTCTAGTACAAGAGAATACAAAAGGTGGGCCATCAGCAATGGCCCGTAGTGGAGAGGAAAGATCCCCAAAGCCAAAAAGACCAGCACCCAAAAAGCCGTCCAAAGATGAA
>MNCI01026812.1:0-17326 GCA_015680685.1 Gnetum montanum
ACATACACAAAACCTCCAAATATATGGAGGTGAGAATAAACAGCTAGCTTACCATTCCACATTTCCATTAGTGTTTTTAGATCAATTGTAGTTCATGGAGACTGATTGATTAAATAGTAGGTGGTATTGGCTACTTCTGTCCAAAATGACTTGGTTAGATTTGCTGCAGCCCTCAACATTGATCTTGTTGTTTCCAACAAGATTTTGTTCATCCATTCTGCCACCCCATTTTGTTGAGGAGTTGATGCTACTATGAACTACCTCTTGATGCCTTCTTGTTGACAAAATGAATCAAATTCATCACTTATATATTCTCCTCCATTATCCATCCTTAGACACTTGATCCTTTGTTCAGACTCAAGTTCTACCTACGCTTTAAAAACTTTGAAGACTAAAAAGACATGTGCCTTCCTTTTGATTGGATACATGCAACATCTCCTGGAGTAACCAATGAAAGATACAAAGTATCTTGCTCCTCCTAGTGAAGTGATTGGTGTTTGCCAAACATCAAAGTGCATCAAGTATAAGATGCCTCTACTCTTAACTGTTGATGTGCTAAACTTTAATCTATGTTGCTTACTAGTAACACAATGCTCAAAAAATGGTAAACATACCGAATTAAACCTAGGAAGTAGTCTCTGTTTAGAGAAAATCCTCAAACCTTGTTCTGACATATGACCAAGGTTTCAATTCCACAACATCATCAATTCTTCTTCTAAACTAGTTGATGCAATAGAAGACTCTCCCACTTTATGTGTGTTTCCTAGAAGCATGTACAAATTTTCAGCAACCTTTTTTGCCTTCATTGCCACAAGCACACCTTTGGTAATCTTCAAGATCCCATTCTCTATATGAGTTTTGCATCCAACATCATCTAGTTGTCCTAAAGATAGTAGATTTTTCTTCAGGCCATCCACATGACATACCTCTTGTATGATGCGAATAGTGCCATCATACATCTTTATCTTGATAGAACCAAAACATGATCATTTCCCATGTACACAAATCCTTCTGAGATTGGTTTGTAGTGATAAAACCATTCTTTCCGAGAGGTCATGTGCCATGTTGCTCTTGAATCCAAGATCCAAGCATCAGTGAGCTTATGCCTACCTTTAGCAATAGTTGCCTCACTGTATAAAACATCATTGTCATATGAGGTACTTGCCACATTCCCTTGAGGATTCTTTTCATTACTCTTCTTGTTCCAACACTCCTTCTTCAGGTGTCCTTTCTTGCCACTGTTGTAGCAAGTAATGTTTTTCTTTTTACTTCTTGACTTGGATCTACCATGAATTTGGTTCCAATTGGAATCACATTCTATGGATCTCCCTCTCATCATTGTTAAGGCCTCCACCTTGTTTGCCAACTTATCTTCCTTGTTCTTGCACTAACTTTCTTCTTTAAGAACCGCAATTGCAATCTCATTGGAGACAAGCTCATCCATAAGGATATTGTTGGTCAAGTTGATAATGAGTTGATCATATGAATCAGGTAGACTTAGAAGTAGAATTTCTGCACATTCACCTGTATCTACTTTATAGTCCAATCATGTGAGTTGAGCAAATAAAGTATTTAGGGTGTTCATATGGTAAGTTACGGATGAGGTTTCTGCCATAAGAAGAGTGTAAAGTCTTCTCTTCAAGAAGATTTTGTAACCATAGTCTAATTTCTAATTTTATCATGATAACCATGGCCTAAATTTATCATGATAACTATGGCCAACAATTATTGCTGTTGGGCTGATTCGCATAGGATTGGACGGTGCAACCAAGGAGTGAAAATAAAGTAAAGTGAAAAAAAAGAAAACAAGGTAAAAGTCCTGCTGCACCCTGCTTACAGCCAACACCCAGGTTAAACGCAGTGACACCCTGCACTTGACCGCACAGAACGACACCGAGCCCACTCTGCCATCCACACCAAGCGCCATCTATCGCATCAACAGAAGCCGTCTACCCACGACCAAACGGAGGTGGCCTGGAAGCCTGCATCCATCACCATGGCAAAGACGGACCAAAATGACAGCGGCCGTGCTGAATATTCATGCTCTGATCACTCGGTCACGACATGTCCTTCGGATGGTCACGACCGCACCCGCCGCATCGTTGCTGAGCTACGCATGCACAAGTCTTGCCAAGAAAACAAGCAAAGCCAGGGCTGAGGCAGTGCTGGTGACAAGGGAGAACCCCCAGAAACTACTCAGGCTCAGCTGCTCCGACATCAGCTGAGAGAATTTGCTGTTGCTGCAGAATATGTCAATTATGAAGGCTGATGGTGCTGTTGCTCCGACATCAACTTGTGGGAGGTAGTTCTCCATGATTGTGAAAACACGCAAGGGCACCGTTGTTTGTGGATCACCGGTGTTGCTGTCTGTTAAGGACAGGATTGTGAGGAGGCCGCCCGCGGTGGTGGTGTTGTTGCAGAGAAGAGTGAGGCGGCGTAGCAGGTTCTGGGATTGTGTGGAGTTGTAGAGGTCTTTTACGAGCATAAGTGTTACGTTGCAGTTGTGATTGCAGAGCAGGTGACGAGCTCGCTCGCAGAATGGAGTTACGTGGCCTATCCCGGGCGACGCTAACATGAAGATGCTGGGCTTTTCTGCTGCTTCGCCCCAGCCATTGCAGTTAGTTGAAGAGCGCTAGAACAGTGGCGCTGGGTTCTGCGCTGCTGTGAATTTCAGTTATTGCGTGAGAATTCAGAGGTCCCAAAGCTAAATTATTGTTGAGATGTAATGAAACGCTGACTGCAGATTCTCCACTGTTGTTGCGTGAGAATTCAGAGGTCCCAAAGCTAAATTATTGTTGACGTTACGTGACTACAAAATCAATAGATGTAATGAAACGCCGAATACAGATTCTCCACTGTTAGAAATCAGAGTGAAACTCTGCTGCTGCACCGTCAATTTCGTGTGAATCACAGGGGCAGGATAAAGATGCTATGTGAATTTCCTATTATGGGGATAAAACATAAATGAAGTTTCTAAGGTGTAACCGATTTGTTTATTTAGAAGTTTCATTACGTTCATTGCCGATTATGGCAGTTTCTCAAAATGAACGGCAGGTGCTAGAAGAAAGACTGCCGCCATGCATGGGCAGTCACCCTTGGATTTTTGGAAGATTGTACAGTAGAATGGCTGGCAGGGAGACGTTGACAATGGCACTTTATTATTTATATTAATTGAATAGGAACCATGGAAAGATAAAAAGAATATTTTTTAAGCGTATAAATAATGACTTAATGGAAGTGGCAACCTTAATCGTTATTTTAGTCTACTTAATTTAATAGATTGGCAAAAGATAGTAAAGGATTTGCTGATAATTTAACAAAACATAATGTTATATTTTCAATCTTTGCTTTATCTAGAATACCATCACAAATAATTTGTAATTAGTCAAAATTCATGGAATTCCTAATTATCATGGATCAAAAATTATTAATCATGGCCTCGTGCTTGTATGGGAGAGTTGGCATCAACAATCTTATTTTCTCAATCATCCCTTGAAATTACCATCCATAGTCTTGTGATTTGTCAAGAACTTCTTTAAAGAATTCCTCTTGCCATGCAAGCTACAAGGCTTCTACTTCTAAAGGTAAAAGAAGAAACATTCACATAATAACATTGAGTAAGATGTTTGCATCTTCATCATTAATTTATTGAAAAGAAAAGATTTTTGCATTCTTTCAATATCTTTCCAAAGTTTAGTACTCAATGCAAGACCTTAAATAACACATCGATACAAAACACTATGAAAAATGATCGTATGAAAAATTTGTTTTCCAACATTTCAATTCTAGAGTCCTAAATCTTTGAACTTATTTTTAAAAGCATATAGAGCTTTGAAACCTATTGCTATTTTTTCTATAATGCACTTCTCCAACATAGAGTTGTTTGAATAAATGAGATCCAAATATTTAAAAGAACCAACTATTTACACATTGGTACCTCCAAAATTGAAGTTATAACATGTATTTCTTATACCCTAGATCATTAATTTGGTTTTATCCACATTCACTTAAAAGACAAGATGATCAACAATAGTTTTCTAAAATTTACAACATATTTTGCATACCTTTGGAAATAGTTTAATAGTTGGACATGACAACAGTGAAGCATAAAAATACCAACGTAGATTTGCTATATAAAAATCAAATTCATATAAAACTAGCTATCCTTTGATAACATAGCTCTTTCTTTGCCTCAAAAGTTTCACTTTCTACTTTCTTCGTCTTTGTTACGTCCTTTGCAAAGTACTTATTAGTGAACTTGGAAACATCAACTCTAGAAATTTGGTGAAAGTTGCTATCACATAAGCTTGATTCACCTCTCCTAATCAGGACACCGTTAAGCTTAAATTGACCTACATAAAACCAAAGTTGTTGATGATGTAAAAACAAAACACAAACACATATAGATGAAGGTATTTGAAAAAAAGAGAGGTGTAAAGTAAGTTCAAGTTATGAAATTTTTTTTTATAACATTAAAAAAATATTCCAGTTAAATAAGCAAGAAATCACAATTAATTCTTCCAATAAATTTTTAAATATTTGCATATTATCTTGAATAAAACCTTTCAAAGAAGACCTCAAGATTATTCGCAAGAGTATTTAACATTTTAATTATTTTTTAATAGTTTTATTGTATTCTACACATCTAGAAAATAACAAGAAAACCTAGCCACTAAATTGTCATTTGCCTATGATATTCTTGTAAACAATTTTGATCCTTCTTAGAAAGGTTTTATTCAAGATATTGTGCATAGTATATGACTTTTCATAAAATCTGCTTGCATAAATACAAGATCTAAAATACAATATTTTTAACAGTTACTATAAGAATCACAAGAATATTTCATTTCAATCCAACATCTCAAAAATCGTAAAAGTAAGAACAATAAAACGCCATCACTAAAAATTATATTTGAAATGTTTTATTTAAAAAAATGAAAAAGAAATTGTGCCCATGCTAGCCTTTGATAACCAAAAATATTTAATCCATCACAGTTGACAAATCCTGAATGGTATTTTGGATGAAAAGTACAAGCTTTTAGTATTCTAATATATAACTAAAATTTTTCATATAACATATTGCAAGATTTTCAACCCACTTACCATACATCCCTATAGATAGTGAGGTATATAGATAGTGCTTACTAACATAAATGATGAATCTTCAAACATGAAATAAGTTCCAAAAATAATTATAGTATCAAATTTAGAAAGTTCTAAATGTCATGTATAGCTGTGATTTTCAACAAGGTCCAAACTGCGAATGTTATATTGCCATTGAATAATTTTTGTTTCTTGTAAACTTATCCTTGCATTATAATATTCACAAGTAAACAATGAGACTTTTGCTAAAAATTCCATAATATCTTTACCTAATAATTAAAAAGGATGATCATGAGACAACTCTATATAATCATATAATGTAGCATCTCTATAGGTAAAATAGCATGTGGCAAGAAAAGAAAAATCATGTTGACATAAGATTTTTAGTTAAACATATTATTTATGATCATTAGTTTTTTTAAAAAAATCACACAATTTTCAAGAGATTTCCTCACTAAAATTACAATGCTACTAGAAGGTCTTCCTCTTCACCCTACTTTTGTGTTTCTTTCAATAAATTTAATAAATCTAGGAATAACAAAATCTACAGAACCATCATCATTTCAACAAAACCAAATGATGAGTGGCAAGGTACCCTTATGCCCAACCATATGAATCACAAAGCGTTCACACATGATCCGGTTGAATTCTATGGACTTTATCATTTTCAGTGCACTTGTTTTCTAGGAAGTGAATCTTGCCTTAAGGTCAATCATTGTCTTCCCAATTACACATGTGATGTACACTAGTATGATTATGTGTAATTGAGGCATATGATTTTTATCGGTTTGTATTTTTATGGTTTGATGTTTGAATGGAGATAAAAGTGATTAAATTAACTAATTTAAACTAACTAATTAACTAGCATTTAAGTAGTCCTAACATAAGTATCTGATCCTACTTTTCATACATATCCTGAACCCACGTATGCACTGTTGGGAGACCAAGTGCTATGCTACCGGGCATACCAAGCAATAATGTTGCTGGGATTACCAAGTAAATACATGTTATGCTCGAAGTGGCCCGCTTATGTGTTTAATCTATCTTGCTTAATCACTTCATTAACTTAATTACTGAAAACATTTAATAAATAATTGAAAACATTAAATGAATAAATAAAATATTTAATCTATCTAAAATGCTACAAGGTTTATCGGAAAGCTTATCTTTATTACCACATACACTATCGTGCTCAGGTACAACAATGCTCGAATAAAGTTCTATACACTTAATGACTCTTGCTACATGCACTCGGGAGGAAAATTCTAACTTTCAAATGGAAAAATTACAAGAGCTTCGCTACAACTAAAATCTCTATTGCCATAAATGTGGCTAGTGAGTGCATATTTATAGCCAAATACATACACTACATTGACGGGGCCTCATTGACGCAGGATATGATGTATTGATGACAAGGCCTAGTCAATGAGGCCACATTGACGAAAGCTCATCTACGCAACCATCAACACTATAACTCATCATACCCCCATGACTGAATGAAAACTTGTCCTCAAGTTTTTTTACAAAATTGGGAAGGTATGCGATTATTGATAACTTTTCTGAAATGAAATAGACTGACTGACTTGACAAAAGATGGAGTGTCCAATTGTACAGATCAACACATTACAAAAAATGACAGTGCTTAGGACCCAAAATTGAACAATATGATATGACTCTTCAAAAGTGGACAACACATTCCTTGATGGCATGAAGTTTCATGGAGAAGATTAGATGGTCCTAGGTGATGGTGGCTCTTGAGGTTCTGAGGAACCTTCACTAGCTTCACACATGGATAGTGGTTGAGGTGGATATGGCTATCCTACTGCTATAGCAACTTTAGGCAAGAGGCAGAAAACATCTAGTACTACTTTGTTTTTCTCCTTCTTGCTTCTAGGATTGTGCATCATCCATGTAGCTTCACTGATGTGGGTTAGAACATGCACATCCCAGGGACACGGGATTGCTGAAAAAGTATGTGCATTCAATGTCAAATGCTCTAACTGTATCCTTCAGCTCCTAGTAATCATTCATTCATTTAGCTAGGTTCTTAGTGGTTCATTATTGATCTATAAACTCTACTCTAAGAACTTTGAGTTCAGCATTTGTAGTCTCAAGCTTCTACTTGGTGTCTTTGTGGTGCTTGAACTCTGCCTCATATAACAAATACAAGCTAGCCACTTGTTTCTCCAACACTAACCATGGCCATCTGGTAGTCAGCATTGAAAAGTTTGCGTAATAGAGATTGGCAAACTCCATATATTCCATCATCTGTTATATTTGCAACTCCTTTGGTTGAATCCCTACCTTGTTATAGGTGTCGATCCCATCAACGATGGGCTGCCAAGCCTCTCTTCCTTGTTGGAGATGCTAGAGGGCTTCATTTACTTTTGGCTTCTCCAAATGGATGTGTTCTTCATTAACTTCCTTTTGTAGGCCAACCTAGTCCCTATAGTGATTCTTCACTCTTTCAAACATGAGGACCTCATTCTTCTCGGCAATGATTTCAATGGTAGACTTCTAGCATAAGACATGCACTTCCTCCATTGATAGATTTCAATTTTCTATGGCCAATATTCTTAATTCAATGTTTACCCTGGCAAGCTACTCCTTCTATTGATGAATAAATTTTTGCATTTGGTCCTTCTGAGCATCAACATTGTGTAGGTAATTATTTTATGCGGTCAGGGTCTTGTTCTCCTAGCGCATCTATGCCAAGTCCTTTTGAATTAAGTGAGTACATTTTTGCTTTAGCTATGGACTGGTTGAAGATGATCGTAACTACTTCCTTCTCAACCTTCTAGAATCATTCCTGAAGTTATTTGATAGGTTCATCTCTAGTTATTGTTGGGCTGAGGATCATAGGATTAGTAAGTTGGACATGTAGTTCGACAACCGCTGGGGCTAGGTGTTGATTTTATTTTCATGCCATTTTGAGTTGCCCATCCAAAATAATGCATTTTCCCCTTGCGTTTAAAATATTTGATAAGGTTGCAATGATGTCTTCCTGAAAATCAAAGATATCCAAAATCGGTTGCTTGGTCCCCACTAGTCAATCTAGCAACTCTTCATGCTGGGCTACATTTAACTTTTCATTGACCATGCCTATGGATGTTTGCACATATTGAAGTGTAGATATGTTTGGTATAGATGCCATGGGTGCATTTAGTGATTTAGCAAAATAGTTAGCAATAACTTCAGCCTCTATTTCCTACCCTTAGTTCTGCATCATCAAGATAGTTGCCCTTTCACATTCCTCCAGACATATTGAGAAGGTGGTGGAATTCCCAAAGATTTCTAGGAGTAAATGGTATTGAGATAGTGACACCATCACCTCCCAAGCATTAGGATCTAACCTTACACGAAACTATGTTCTTTAGGTAGAGAAAATTGGTCTAGCCCTCTCCATCTAGCTAATTATTTGAGCCATCTCATTAAGGTGACTCATTGCTAGGTGGTACACAGATGGATCCACACCACTCACTCCTACATGCTGCTCTTGCTCACTCAAGAGATACTCTACCTGTTTGCACAACTTTTGGATTAGGCAGGGAAAGGGGAGAGCTCATCTTCCATGTTCATTCTCAGTGAACCTCTTTTCAATCTCCAGATATAGCAGCTGTGGAAGACTCATGGGGAATTTTCCACTCAAGGAGGCACATGCACGAGCGGAGAAGGTTATGATTTTACTGGGTCTTATCGTTGGGTTCAGGTGGTAAGACGCGATCTCTGAGTACACTTTCTTCGCCATGGTTAAAAAGCCGAATTCCTTACACTCTACCCCATAGCACTATTTGGTCCATTCCTCCTTTACCTCTGGATCAGCCTATTTCAGAATTTCCACCACATCTGCCCCAGTTTCAAGTAACCCTAGAGCCTGCACTATTGCCTCTGAAGAGTAAGAGACATAATTTTCTTTGATTCTTACTCTAGGCCCCAGTTGTCAATTCATCCAGAAGAGATAAGTTTCTCCTAAGTACCATTCACCACTGGTTGTGATGATTGGCCACATCGGAGAGTTCTGTAGTTGGAGCCTCATGTCTTCTAGCGCGTTCTCGAGGAATGGTCCAAAATTTAGCTCTTGAAGGACCATTCGCTGCATCTCGCGTGGCATGATAGCATCAAGGCAGGCTTGGGTCAGGGTGACCTCAAGCCGTGGTGCTACCCAAGGAGTCTCATCCCTAAGCGATTGCTCACCGGGAATCTCCTCTTTGGGAATCTGATGAACAGATTCCATGTCAGGTCTTTCGTGAAAGGGCCTAGTTGCATGAGAGCCCTTTGCATGCTCTGGCGGTTGAACACTTCATTCCCTTCCCATGCATGGACACTTATCCCTTGGTTGTGATGGTCCTTTGTCCTTTGGGTTCCTTGATTTGGGTGCCATCTGCAATCAAACATAACTACCAGTTAGACCATTCATAAGTAGCTTAAGATGGTCTGTATATACCTTCTCAGTTTAACCAAGTTATGTTATTAGCACAGGCACACCGTTAATTCTTTCAAAGCATTAATTTATGGGTTAGGGCCAAAGTTTTTGTAATTAACAAACTAATTAATTAATTAATTAATTACACATAGGCACCACCCCCCACGACTGAGAGCATACCTTCGGTTGCTTAAAAGGGCAAGGATCGGTTGATGTAGACACGCGATGGAATGTAGGTGCATTGGGAAAGGTTAGGCAGAGAAAATGGCAAAAAGTCCCCTCAATTTGGATCCCAAATGATGAAAATGCAAAGCGCAGCGGGTGTATATATAGGGGTTGGGTGCTACATAGATGAGGCCGCATATACGCAGCCGTGTATACACAGGCATTGCGTATACGGGGCCCCGTATATGCAGTCCTGTACACTCGTTGACCAGTGTTGACCAACCAATAAAATACCTGAAACGATGAATTTGAAAAGCCAAATTGGAGCGATTGAAGTGTGTGAAAGGCCCGGTCATGGCTGAGGACATGAGGAAGGGAATGGAGCATGAAAAAGAGACAACATTGGAGAACGGGACTGAAAAAGAACTTTGCAAGGAATAAATCGAGTGATGGGACTCGAAAACTAGTCAATTACGAAATCCATAGGATGGGAGGCTTAATAAGCGGAACCATGGAGATGCAATTGGGTCCTCCCCATAGTAGGCCATAGCCTTAGTAGCCCCTATATATCCTCGACACCGGGGTCTGTGGGCCCTAGGGCCATGAAATGGTGGCCGCCGGTTAAGACTCCTACCCAAGAGATCCCGCCAAGGCATGAGAAACCCATGGATATCACATCACACCTTCACGACATAAGATAGGTAGTGAGGTGAGTGATGGAGAGAACTGGGTGAGGAGAGAGAGATGAGAGAATGGTATTTCGATCGTCGATCATATGAAACCCCATGTGTAGATGTGGTGAAGTGACCTGGGAGAACCATTCCTGAGTTCAGACCCAAAACCATCCACATTCAGTGACATCGCAGTAATAGACGAAGTCCCAACCATCCCCCAAGGAAGCAAGAATGACCCCACAGAGAACCAGCACTCCAACAAACGTGAGAGGAAGGAAGTGGAACGGGACAAAGTAAGAGGGGACCAAGGAAGTGCCATAACTAGTATGGTGGCCTGTTAGAGGCGGTCTAAGGGGTGTTCTTTGAATTCCCACACAGTGATGATTTTTTTTTGTTTTTCTCTTTCAAGGGAACCACACCATGCAAAGATCCATGCATGTTCGCATGCATCCGACCAAGGGGTGTGCTTTAAATCCTCATGTTTTTTTTTTGGTGAGGACCACACCATGGAAGGTCGAATTGCCCAGAAGCTTCCATGGAGAGAAGGACGTGGAGCAATAGGAAATCCTTAATGACATACCAACAACCTCAGAGGGTAGAACAGAGCAACGAATATTGTAGTCACCTTGAAGTCACACCCGATTCAAACCATTGGGTCATTCTCGAGTCCAGGAACTACACAAGTCACACATTAATTATAAGGTTCTTAAGTGAAGGGGTTGCATGTTCTTAACAGAAAAAAAACCATGGAGTGGGTGAATGGGTGGATGACGTGAACTCACTATCAATTTGATGAGCGGAAAGTAGACGTAAAGTCCAAAAGGAACCATGTGAGGGCAGAAACTAGACAACTAGGTGAACAAGTGTACATTACCCATTGCAACGAAAACCATCTGCGCTAGACATCTGAAGACAACAAGATGACATATTAGCAATTACGTGAAAAATAAAACATCCACAAAGAAATGAAACATAAGTAAAGAAAGGAAAAAATGTACAAAGAATTTGCAAACGTATAAACGATGGTGAAAAAAAAAGTGTAAAAAAAATTGTAAAACAAAAAGGTGTAAAACAAAAAATGAAAAAATGGTGAGGGGTATAGTGGAATGGATTAGCAGGGAGGACAATCTCCCCCACAAGTAGGTGGAAAGGAGGAGACATGAAAAATGGAGCATGGCTGACCTAGCAATAATGAGGCAATTGCATTGGTTGAGTGGAGTTCGTGGAAAGGTTTCAGTTGTTGGTGGTTGACTAACTGTGTTCTGGTGGGGTCCACAGGTTTATGGATGAGCAAGGCCCCAAATGGGAAGGTTTTGAAGACAATGTAAGGTTCCTCCCACACTGTTTGAAACTTGGTCGGTTGGGATATGTGTGAGGGGTTCCAATACAACACCTTGTCTCCACATCTAAATGTGACCTTCCGAATCCTAAGATCGTGTTGTTTTTTATTGTAGGCCTTGTGGATATCATTGGAGGACAGGGCCACTAATTGATTCTCATCTAGCACACTTAAAATGATCAGTCATTCGCATTGTGCTAGCGGTAGGTTAATACCTAAGTCACTGATAGTGGATAGTGTGTGGAGTTCAGCTTGAATTGGAAGTGTTGGCAACTTTCCATACACTAACTCATAGGGAGAGTACCCTACAGGAAGTTTCCAAGTGGAGCAATAGGCCCATAGGACATCATTAAGATTAGTGTTCCAATCCCTCCTGTATTTGCTAATGGTTCAGGTAAGGATCTTGGTGATCTCCCTATTGGTGACTTCGGCCTGCCCGTTGGCTTGGGGGGGATAGGGAGTTGTGAATTTATGCATTACTCCTAAGCGTTGCATGAGTTTCCGAAAAGTGACACCCGTAAAATGAGTCCCATTATTAGAAATGAGTGCACGTGGCACTCCAAACCTGTTAATGAATTGTTGTTGGACAAATTGTGCAGCGGTGTTGGAAGAACAATCAATGATGGTTGTCACTTCTACCCACTTTATACAGTAGTCCATAACTATGATGATGTATGCCTTTCCATTTGATATGGGTGTGATGGGTCCCATGAAGTCGATGTCCTAAATGTCGAAGAGCTCTAGTGGTTTGATCCACTATTGAGGTCCCTCCAACCATGCAGTTATCCCACCATCCCTCTGGCATCGTTCGCAGGAGCAGGCGAACCATTGTGCATCCCTGAAGATGATGGGCCAATGAAACCCTGCAAGTAGGATCTTAATGGTAGTGCGGCGTCCAACATAATGGCCCCCAAAAGGGCCTTCATGAGGATCTTGGAGGAGGCGCAGTGTATCACCATCAAGGACACACCATCGAACCAATCCATATGCGCACACCTTGTAAAGGTGGCCATTGATTTCCATGAAACACTTGGCCTTCTGGAGAAACTATTGTTTCTGCCGATCGTTCCACTCCTTTGGCAATTCTTGAGTGGTGAGGTAGATGAGGATGTGACTGAACCAAGGGGATTCCTTGGGTACTTGCAGATCAACTGCACCTATGAAGAGGAGTTCATATAGAAATTCGTCGGATAAGGGCTCCACCTCTTCTACGTCATCCCATCGCAACCGAGACAAGTGGTTAGCAAACACATTCTTAGTCCCCTTCCTGTCTACCATGGTAAGATCAAACTCCTAAAGAATCACCAGTCATCAGATTATGTAGGGGCTCACTATTGGTTTGTTCATCAGGAACCAGATAGCATTGTGGTCAGTATGCACAAACACCTCATATCCAAGCACATAGTGCCAAAATCTGTCCAAAGCAAACACCACCGTCATCAATTCCTTTTTGGTGGTGGTGTAGTTCAACTAAGCATCCACAATACTACGGCTTGAATAGTGGATATAATAGGGATGTTTCTGATCGTCACACTGTGTAAGCACGTCTCCCAAGGCATAGTTGGATGCATCCATCATAATGTGAAATCGTCTGGACCAATCAGGGGCTCATAGAACTAGAGTTTCTACAAGTTTCTATTTCAGCACTTGGAATGCAGACTCGCACTTCTTAGTCTAGATGAACGGAGCATCCTTCTTTGTCAGTTCTACCAACAGCTTGGTGATCTTTAAGAAGGATTCAATGAATCGTCGGTAGTAACTAGTGTGTCTAAGGAATGATCCAACATCTTTGATGGTACTTGGTTGGCGGGTGATTCCTTGGATGACCTTGATCTTTTTAGGATCGATGCTAATCCTTGTTTGTAAGATGCGATGCCCCAACACAATGCCTTCTTGGACCATCAAATGGCTTTTCTGCCAATTGAGCTGTAAATTAGTATCTACAAACCATTTGAAAACCTACTCAAGATGGTCCAAGGCTTTCTTGAACGTGGCCCCATAGGTAAAGAAGTTATCCATGAAGACTTCTACCCCATTTCCAATCTGTTGCTGGAATATGCTTAGGACAAGGTGTTGGAACGTAGCAGGTGCATTACATAGGCCAAAGGGCATCTTCTTATATGCAAAAGTCCCCCATGGACTTGTGAACGTTGTTTTGGCTTGGTCCTCTGGTGCTATTTGGATTTGGTTATAACCACTATAACCATCCAAAAATTTGTAGTAACGGTGTCCTGCGATGGTGTCCAACACCTGGTCCACAAATGGAATGGGAAGTGGTCCTTGAAGGTCTCCATATTGAGGAACCGGAAATCAATACAAACCCTCAACTTGCCATCTTTCTTGAGCATAATAATGAGTGGGCTAACCCATTCTCTATCGGTCACAGAATAAATGAATCGTGCCTTTAGCAATTGTTTGATTTCATCTTTTATGATCTACTTCAATTTTGGATTCAACCATCTTTGTGGCTATCGTTGTGGCTTCATGGAAGGGTCAAGATAGATCTAATGCTGGCAGACCCTGGGATCAACTCTAGTCAACTCAAGATATGACCATGCAAATGTAGCAACCCATTTTTTACCACCTCCAACAACTTCTTCTTCTCATCTAGAGCAAGGGTGGCATTAATCATTACCGACTTTCCATTTTGCAAAAATGCATATTCCAAGTGAGCTGGTAAAGACTTTGGCTCCAGGGGCTCTTGTTTGAAGCTCTCAGTGGTTTGCAGCATCCCCCAGTCATCTTGGTCATCAACAGTGGAGACCTATTAATGAATCGCTTCCATTTCATCTTTGCTATCAATGTAGGCTTGTACAAGCCCCTCTGATGGTTCCATGCACAATGTGCTACTAGTAGGATCAGCTGTCAATCACTGGGTGCCCTCTTGGTTAGTGGCTACTACGTACAGGCATTGTTCAATAGGTGATTCCTCGGTACACCAACTACATGCTTGAATGGATATCTGCTTAGCGAATGATAATTTCTGCACACAGTTGAACCCTGAGTCACTGTACGCGATGCATGGAATGCACTTTTTCTCGATCTTCCTGAAAGTATTTTTCTTGGAAATTTCAAGGGATAGATCGCAGAGGCCTAGTCGTGCATCCACCATGCTTAGCCAGGCCCTTCCCATGATGATTGGGATGTGTCCCTTGTAGTTCTCTACACGAATGACTAGGAAATTAGTAGGGTAGGACCACCCACAGACGGTGGTCACAATTTCCTCCACTAATCCCAAGGGAATGGTGATGGACTAGTTTGCTAACTCGAGCTAGATGTTGCTCTTCTTTAGAGGGGGCAAGTTCTAGTTCTTGTACATATCATGAGAGATCAAATTGATCCCTGACCCCGAGTCTAGTAGAGCTTTGCATGGCTCATTCCCTACCACCTAAAGATAGATGAGGGGGCTTCCTGGATCAGTCAATTTCTGGGGAAGGTAACCTACCTTGATCCAGTCGGTCACAGCATGCGTGAACATGACCGTCAGGATGTTGGAGTGATGTTGTTGTTGGCTTTGAGGCTACTCAGGTAGTGGAGTAGTGGAGGCACTTGTAGGTTCAAAGCTCTTGCCACAGGTGTATGTGAGAGTATGTTCAAATTTTTGGGCTGGAAAAAGGGACGTTTTCGTGGCTTGGGTTCCGATCCACTCGGCTGAGGTGCCGATTGCAAGTTAACAGCCCTTGTAGCATTTCATTGCTACGGTTGTGGTAGTATCTCTCCTTGCATTGGAGGTGCAGGTGGTAGCTGAGTGGGTTGTTGTGGAGGAGTGGTAGGAGAAGGTGATGGAGGATAGAAGAGATGTGGGTTTTTCTTTCGAGGTGATCGAGATTGAGGTTGAAAATACTCTGGGGGTGGTAATGACTTTGAAAGGCCACATGGTTGGAAGAGTCCCATGGAGAGACTGGTTGCTAAACGTAGTACCCATAAGGATCTGGCTTTTTGTAAGGGTACTGCTACCATGGTAGTGGCATACCCAATGTTTGTGGGTGCTGCCATTATTGGAAGTATTCGTACGGTTGCGATGGCGCTGCACTAGGATAGTATCCTTGTTGCTACTGGTGGAATTACTTGGGATTTCCTTGTGGATAAGGCAACCTTCGGGGTGTTTGCCGCTATGCCAAGAAAGGGTTCAATGTGTACATCCTAGACTCTTGAAGGTGTGACACCACAAGGCCAAGAAAAGGTCATTACCTTGTTCTTTGGATTCCTCTACAATTTTCAACACTCTTTGGACTCTTTCATACAAGGAGTCCCACATCTTATCAAACTTTGTCGATATTTTAGATGCAAACTTTTGTAACGGCAAGGTCTTTCGGTTCACCACTTCTTCCAATGGTGATTCATCCTCCTCATCACAAAAATGGACTTCCCTTTTTCTGAGGGAAGTATCCTGGTTGAATTCTTCTGCACTCTCCTTTTTTCTAAGTTCTCCTTCTTCCTTGGCCACCTATTCAATGAGGCATTGCAATTGATGGGCCCTTAGCTCCGACAATCGTCCCTAGGTGTACACGCCAAGGGTCTTTCTTGTTTCAAAATGGAGCCCATCAATAATGTGGTGAAGTTATGCCCGTTGGGAGTAACCATGACCAAGGCACCGATGCAACAACGAGTAGTACCCGCTCACGGCGACATCCAAAGGTTCATGATTCCCTTGTTTCCAACCTTAGATTTGCCATCTCAGCTTCACCACTCTAGAGTATGTTTAATACTTTTCATTGAAAATTTCAAGCATCGTACTCCATCTTCTGATTAATTCCAGCTCCAAGGACCAGTACCAACTTTCAGCTTCTTTGATGAGCATGTGAGGGAACAACTTCAGCTTCTGCCAATCATTGTCAATATTTTGTAGGGTGCAGGCATCATGGAATGCCTACAGGTGAGTCTACAGATTACAATTGTATCCCCCATCGAATCTGGGGATGTTGTTCATATCAACACGCTTGATCTAGCTATCCTTCATGTGCCTACTAGGGATCTGAACTACCTCAACGATCTGGAGCATACTCTAGGTAGCCAACAACAACTCATCTGCATGATAGTCCTGCTAGGGACAATGATGTCTGTGATAATTCTAGCTATCCCTCCTTTCATGTCGGTGAGCATCATGTGATTGTTTGCGGATATCCTCACGTTGCTCCTCTCGAACCTTTTTGCCATCATCCTTTTGCTTCCTATACCCTGATGACGGTCTCGATCATCCCTTTCATCTTTGCTATGTGATCCTCCATCCCCTTGGGGATCTTGGCCACCTAGATTCTTTGACTGAATCATGGATTGGAGGACTTGCTGCCCCAGGGGAAGTTCGTTTGAATGGGTGTCATGAAAGATGGGATCCCCATCGTCCTGCAGCCCTTGCAAGAATAAGGCATTACTGAGTTGTTTCCCCTTCAGCTGTTCATATCTGTCTGCCTGCTGCTGATCTCTTGCTCATTAAGCCTTAGTGAGACGATAGTCCCAGTAGTCATGGTCCTCCATGACATACTCTACTCCAAGGTTCTGGATGCCCAATCTGCCAAGATTGTGAAATAGAATTGCAGGGGACGATCGGTCGGGAGGGTGTACAATATTGCCCTCCATGTCCCGCCATCGTAGATGCTCATCCTAATGCAGGATGAACATGAA
>MNCI01026812.1:17671-38324 GCA_015680685.1 Gnetum montanum
AGTGAAACCTTGGATTAGAACGGTCATTGTCTTACTAATACCACTTGTGATGTTCTGTTTATGATGGTTAAGTGAGATTAAGGCTAATGATTTTTATAGCTTTTTACTTATCTTTTGGTGGCTAATTAAGGTATAAAAAGTAAGGAATAAACTATTATCTAATCTCTAATTATCCTAACTTGTATTCTAACTATTCCTAGCATAAGTATCCGGTCCCATCTTCTGAGCACATTCTGAGCATCTCCTAACACTTTTGGGTTACCAGATGTTAAGCGTCACTAGGTTTACCAAGTGTTTGATTTACATTCGAAATGGTCGTACTTATGGCCTTTACGAACTACGAATGAGCAATAGCAATTGAAATAATAATAACAGAAAGCTATGTAATTAGCAAGTAATTATAAAAGCATAAACATATTAAACTACTGGATGCATAAAATAGCTAAGTCCAAATGCTGCAAGGAATGCTTGAATAGTTCATCTTTATTGCTGTCGTGCCAATGGGCCTAGATATATCAACACTCAAATAAAGAGTCGATCACTTTTCTTACACCTGCTACGGGCACTTGGAAAATATTCTATCTCCTGCAGGAACAAACTGCAAGAGCTTCACTACAACTAACTGAAAGATGCCTAAATGAGGTGGAAGGCCTTCTTATTTATAGGCCGAGATAGGCGGCTACGTAAACAGGGCTACGTTGATGTAGGGAGGCTACGTCAACAAGCCCGCGTGGCCCAGTTGACACATTGACTTAATGACACTTCATCACTTATGTACCTTGTAATTTTAGAGGTGATTTTAATATGATCTAATTCTCTCATGATAAGCTTGGGGGAGGGATGTTTTTTCAACTTCCAAATTACAAGTATTAATCATGGTTGAATTTTAAGAGAAAATTCTATCTCTTGAATGGTATTGATGCTTTTGCTATTGATCTTCTGCATAGATTCACTTGGAGTAATCTTTGTTTTGGGTAGGCTCGCATCTATAGTTGGTTAGATATGTTTTATTTTTCCACTCTTTCTTTTTAGCAAGCTCCTTCTACTACTGTTGTTCATCAACATGCAACCTTATCAAACCATTTTTCCATCACTATGTCCATTCATATTCATGGTAGTTGCCATAGACATAATTTCCATCTTTTCTAGTTGCATAGTAACTATTTCTCTTCTCCTCCTATCCATCAACTTCTTTGAAGCCTTTCGAATGCTGACCCTAGGCCCTTAGATTAGGTGGGTTGGATCTAATGGTGGCATCGTGCTACTTGTAGAGTGTTGAAGTTTGCTTGTTATTATGATAAGGAAGTTGCCTCTCATGCTAGACAAGAGTACAAAAACACTTTCTCTACTATTGAACATCTTACCAATCAATTGGCTCAAGATCCTTTCAACACTCAAATTCATTGAGAGTTAGCTAAGGCCCACTCAACCTTCCAACAATGGGATGTTTATACAAGGTACAAAGTGCCTTAACAAAGAGTAGACTTACTTGGTTAAATATTGAAGATGAACACTGTGTGTAATTTTTCAAGTATTTAAATAGCTCTTCTCCTTTGCACTCTTTAGATAAAATTTCAAGTGATTGTACCATCATCACTAACCACAATAGTCTCTTTTCATATCTTAAGAAGCATTTCGAAGAATTATTTATTGCTAACCCTATGGATATCTCATTGGTTGCTACTCTTAATTATCCTACTCTAGTTAATTCTACTATGTTACAAATTTTAGAAGCCAATATTACTCAAGTAGAGCTTTAAGAGGTTTCTTTTAAATTGAGCTTTAGGAAAGTCCTTGGTTATGATGGCTTCCTTGTTGAATTGTTTTAGAATCATTGGGATCTTGTTGGTAATGATCTCTTCCAAGTCATCGAAGAGGCTACCCTTATTGGTTCCCTAGGGCCAAATTTAAATTAGGGGATTATTCATCTTCTTCCTAAATCTGGGGATCTAATTTGCATCTCTAATTAGTGATCCATCACTCTTCTTAATAGGGCGTATAAAATTTGGGCCAAGTGGTTGGCCTTACGTTTGAAGAAAATCCTATCATATTATATCCCCCCAACAAACAGGATTTTTTCTAGGTAGATACATTTTAAATAATATTATTGTTGCATAGGAAGGTCTTCAGTGGATTGAGGATGATAATTAGGATATTCTCTTAATAAATCTTGATTATGTAAAGGCGTATGACAACATTAAGTAGAGTTTCATTATGTAGACCATGACCAACCTTGGTTTTGGTCCTAAGCTTTTACATATCATGAAATGTTTATTCTTAGATGATACCACGAGAATAGCTACTACCTTTAGTATCACTTCTTCCTTTTCTATCCATAGGTTAGTGAGACAAGGATATCCTCTTACCCCTTACCTATTAATCATTGTGGCTAACTTTCTTTGTCATCAATTAAACTATGATATTTAGAATAAGGCTATCACTAGGGTTCGTCTCACTTCCCCTCAACATCAACTTCTTAATATGCATTTCGTTGATGACTCCTTTTTCCTCATTCAAAACACTACTGCTAATTTGTAGTGACTCTTATCTTAGGTGGAGCACTATTGCTCTCTCTTTGGCTCCACTATATATTGGAATAAATCTTATGTTTATAGTTTTAAAAATAATTATTGTCATTTNTTCTTGGAATATTGTTACTCTTCCTAAGAATAAGGGTGGTTTAGGTCTTTTGAATTCTTTCAAGGAAGGGCTCACCTCAGTCATTAACTAGTTGGTTCACAATTTAAATGTCCCTAACATTAATGGGATTTTTCTCCAAGTAAGGCTCCAACAAGCATTTCCCAAAAATAAGCCTTTTAGGAAAGGAATCCACTTCATTAATTAGATCCTCTCTTTTCATACTATCATCATTCCTAGATCTCATGTCTTCAAAAACATTTGGAAGGCTTGGCAAGTTTTACACCATTATATCAGTTAGATTAACATCAAGATTAACCCTACTTTTCTTTCTAAGTTTTGGTGCTAGTGGTTACCTCTATCACCTACTCTATTTTTCTCTATGAATGCTAAGGTACCTATTTCTTGGTTTCGGAAGGGAGTTATTTCTCTTAGTTGTCTTCATCTCGCTGAATAATGGATTTCTTAAGAAGTGTTTGATAATTTGTATGGGGCTTATAAAATAATGCAACATTGATTGGATCAATTTTATAATTTTATTCATCACTATTTATAGTTGGACAATTTTTTAAAAGGTATTTTTCATGGCCTCCATTGGACTAATAAGTTTAAACTTCTACCTTATAAGTTGCATGTCCCCTTTTAACTTTTTCATGACTCCTTAATTATTGTTCACCAATGTAACAGGTCTTGGCACAAATAAAAGTATGAATAATTCAAAACAATGTGCAAAGCTAAGAAGTACAAAATGCAGATCAAACTAACAAAACATACCAAGGAACCCTTTGCTGGTTAGCTCAGGCAGATCACCAAGGTGTAAAGATCCATCAAAGAAGTTGTCAAAAACACCTTTCTCCTTACTTGAATGCTTACGGGCATCTAAAGCCTCAGCAAGTGTCACTTCCATGGCGTCTATCTCATCCTCTCCTCATAAGATGGGAATATCCTTAGCTGTTTCTTCTCTCATTTCCTCCTCTTCATTTCACCTAGTGATAACCGTTTCGGGCTCACCCATTGGAGCTAATTCTTCCCTTTCCTTCTCGGGGGTATCCTATGTGATCACCAATAAATCTAAAGTTAACATGACATAAATAGGTATGCATACTTAAGTAAGAAAATAAATTCAAAAAGTGATAAAAACACTTAAACCAGAAAAATACTTACCCACTCCTCGCAAGATGAATAAGATCTTCTTTGCTTTCGGAGGTCTCGCTTCCATAGTAGGTTCCCTTGAATGCTTAGGCTTTGTCACCTTGGCCTTGGCCTTCCTGAAGGTCTCCTGAATTAAGTGCTCGACTCTCCTAACAGTTGTGTGCATTTTAGGTGGTTCCAACACCAAGCTATTGCACGAATGGTTGGAACAACTAATTGCACCCCCTGTTGTGACGGAGACTGATTCTTCGATGCCTTCGAGTGGATCTTGGGATCTAGTGGTGTTAAATAGATGATGGATCCAGGGGAGAGACAACTATGAATGATCCCGTAACACATAATGGTTATCTCTGTAGACCACTAAGAACAAAACCTATGGAGATAGCCCACGAAAAAGGCAAAAGTAAAATGAGATCTAGCATCGACATTGGAACGTAACCTAATAATCTCTCCATGGAGCCCTAACACAAGGAACAACACCCAATTGTAGCGCATACCAGTCTCCAAGACTGAGTGCATAACACATGTAGAGTCAACCCCAAGATTTCTCGCATGAGAAAGAGACCTAGGAAACGCTCATGCTCTAAAGAGTGGATACAAAAAATTGACCTTTGTCAAATGGGTATCAGCTTGCATAGTAAAACCATTAGGACCCCATGGTACAACTAGCCAGTCTTCAAGTTCCTTGATCACACAGCCTTCTCTAGTTCCTCTATCCACTACCACCTTAGCACCATCCACTGGTACGCCGAAAAGATCGAAAAAGAATTCGAAGGTTAGGTGGAAAGACACCATAACTCCCCAAACTCGTGTAGTAAAATAAGAGACATCATCATTAAAAGAGTCAACAATGGAAACCATTTTAGTCATAGAAACGTTAGGAGTCAAGGCACTAAATAGGTCCATCAAGCCCACATTGGTAAAACGGCCGATGACTTGTTCAGACGCCTTCTTGTGAAGCCACCGTTGTGATTCCTCTATATATCCAGATTTCATAGAGAGAGTGGCCTCAGTGTGCTCGAATAGAATAGTAACCTCATCAAGGGGAACAACCACTGTAGAAAATACAAAGAAGACATTGAGCAAAAAGTTAAGAGTATGATAAACAATGATGTAACAAAAATGAAAACCAAGCCTGAAACACAATCGTTCACCGTTAGCAAATGGAGTTGGCACATTTGGTGTAGGATTAACCGTTTGGGGAAAAACTAGCCCATCAAGAGACCAATCTTCATGCAGCCAGTCATGGACTTTACAATGTTCAAAGGCCCTAGAAAATTACCTAGGATAATTGAAAATAGCACCCTTGGTTTGATCTAGCATTGTAGCACGAAGAGTGGGGCCCATCATGAACTCCTCCAAGGCTGTGCGTGCTAAAGCAAGCCCACTATGACCCTCATGTAATCCATGCCCATCAACATGGGGCCTGTAAAGGCAAAGCATTCATACGTAAGCAATGATATAACATTAAAGAAACCAAAGTTAAGGTGAGTATAAAAAGGCATACCCGTCTACTTTGTAAA
This sequence comes from Gnetum montanum, assembly GCA_015680685.1. NCBI lineage: Eukaryota > Viridiplantae > Streptophyta > Gnetopsida > Gnetales > Gnetaceae > Gnetum > Gnetum montanum. Next base: position 22,984 of record MNCI01026812.1, read on the forward strand.
CTGTTCTAGGCAGATTTTGGAACAACGTATGCACACAGAAAGCTAGAAAGAGGGTGCTACTACTATTGTAATGGCTGCAAGACGGTAATCTCCACACATGGGTCAAGGGACGTGTGGATCTAGGACCTTCAGGAACACCTCCCCCGACTATATATAGTCCCTCATCTATGTTAACAACGAAGGCTAACATACCCCGTGTTGAGCAGGGCAACATGGTCTCAATAATATAACGAGTCAGCTGCTCGCTCAAATGAGACCATATGAGAATGCTGAAATTCTGCAAAATAAACGATAGAAATGCACCAACATTTGGATGAAACCATATTACATTCGGCCCAATCCGCATGTCATAGCTAGGTATGTTCGGCTCCAAAAGTCCAAACCAAGATAGCACACCGACAAGTTCAACCACAAAGAGAAAAGGCCTAAGCCCCCTGCATAGAGCAAGAACTTTATGTAAGTGAATTAAAACATATAAAATGTATAATTTAAAAAATAAAATAAAGTAAGGCAAATGAATAAACCCAACAAGTAAAAAATATTCAACACACTCACGCTCACCCCATGAGATAAGGACATCAATGTCTATTTGATGAATTTAATGCTCGCTGGGGTACATATAGAAAAATTCATTTGCAAACACAAAATATGTACATTCACTGTCTAGCCTAAGAGAGAAAAAAGATACAAATAACCATCAACTCCAAGCAAATAATTTACTCCCTTCTCATTTACTAACACGCTAGTTCCAGGAACTCATGTTGCAGTGCATGATGTGGTAAAACGTGACTAGGGAAAACATTCACAACACAGCTCATGCTGCAACCCACGAATGTGACTTACATTGCTACTCACAACACAACTCATGTTGGAAAGTAGCTCACGCTACCCACAGTACCAAAATCGCAGTTTCCTAGGTAATTCATGCCCAGGAAAAAGAGACAAAAATCACAGTTTCCTGGGATACTCACACCTAGGAAAAAATCACAAAAATCAGCTTCCTTGGGGCACTCATGCCCAGGCAAAAATCGGCAAAAAATCAATCTTCCTAGGGTGCTCACGCAAATTGGCAAAATTCAATTTTCCTAGGGCACTCACACCATGTTCTCACCACTCAACAAAAATGATGCCCTCTCAACCCCTGCACCCTCATCACTCATGCCCCCACTACTCACGCTGGGCGTCCCTGGGTTGGTCACGCTGGGCATGCCTTGAGTTGCTCACGTTGGGCATCCCTGGGTTGCTCACACTAGGCGTGCCCTGGGTTGCTCACGCACAACCCACGCCAACTAATCATCCAAAAATAGAAACGTTTTGCAGGCTTCGGTGTCCCTGAGTCACTAGGGCACACATGCGCCCTTGCGACTCACGCTAGGGCACATACGCATCTTGCAATTCAACTCACGTTGTGCCCATCATCTCATCAACATCAACACCAAACTTACCACTCCACACACGCCCAGTAATGTCACACAAAACCCTCAACCATGCTGTCCTAATCTTACAAAACCCCCATGCACGCGTTGCAATATAACTCACGCCCTTATTTCTCACGCTAGGTGTTCCCCCATTACTCATGCTGAGGCATGCCCTAGGTTGCCCATGTTGCGCATGCCCTAGGTCTGATCCTCACATTGCTAACTGATCCTTACGCTGCCCATGCTCAGGTCATCACACAACAACCACAAAAGAATGGTGAAACTAAAAACCCCAGCAATGTCCCTAACGCTCGAAATTCACAGCAACAAGAAAACTGCGATACAAACCCCAAAATCCAGCAAAATTTTCACTTTGAAACATAGTAAAAATGGTAGCCCTAATGGCTCATGCGATGCTTGCACTACAATAGAATGCCATGGAACAAGAATGAAAGAAAAACGTACCTGTGCAGAGTCCCCATCCATGATGAAATCTTGGGTTGGGGAAGGCGTTGAAGCAGTTGTTCGCTCTCCTGCACGAACGATAAGCTAGCTTGCTTCTTCCCCTTGCGTTGGCTTGTTTCTGCTTTCCCCTTCATCATCATTACTCATGCTCACACTACTCTGTACCGTGGTCATGCCGCCACGCCCTACCTTGTTACTCACGCTGTTGCCCACACCATGCACTTCCTGTTGCTCATGTTGCCAATCCCTCTAACTCACGCTACTTGCACTTCTTGTTGGTCACACTGCACTGTATACTAATGCCACACTCTCTGGTCACGCTCACCACTCATGCACTAACGCTTGCCAAAATAACTCATGTTTTCCACCTTTTAAATCCCTTCTATTTTTCCCTACCCTTTTTAAATCCACTATCCAATGTACCTATTTTATTTTATGCTAATTCTATTTTATTTTTCATATTTATTTCTCATTCTTGTGTTCTTTGGTTAATTTAGCCTAAGCATCAAAATAAAACAAAATGAAAAGATCGAAAATTTATGAAACCATAAAAACCCACAACATTATTGTTCACATGAAAAATACCAGTGGCCCAGTAAGGCCTAAAACTGCCATGCGGTCCTGGTATGACATTAAACTATCCCTACATTTTGCAATTTCATCAGAACATAAATTACACGAAGCTAGTTTACATTTAGCAACTAGTTCGTCAAGAAAATCTCGCTCACGGTGCTCCCGATTTAAATTGGCAAGAACAAGCATATGGACAACAAGAACCTCTTTTCAACATTGTCTATCAATGGACCTCATGGGGCCATAAAAAGAGCGATTAATCTAGAATCCTTAGATCTAGACTCATCTACTCAGGCTAATTTTGTGGCATCCACTCAAGAAACATCAGACTACCCCAAGGGTATGACTAAAACTTTGAACTTAGAAGCTGACAACATCACTGAAGATCCCCTTGTTGAAGTTCCCATCACTATGTCTAGTGGCAAAATTAAAAAATTGAAACTGAGTACTCTATTAAATCCACAAATTACCAATGACATTACACAAGTGCTGAACAACAACATCAAAAAATTTGCTTGGTCATATACCGATATGCCAGGACTAGACCCTTGAATCATCCAACATAACATCATCCTTGATGAAAAACGCAGACTAGTAAAGCAAAAAGCACAAAAGGTTAAACCTGAGGTAGCGTTGGCCGTTTGTAATGAAATCACAAAGCTCTACCAAGATGGTTTCATCTAAGCTGTTGACTATGCTGATTGGGTATCCAACATTGCTGTAGTCCCCAAGAAGAACAGCAGCATTCACATATGCATTGACTTTTGTGACCTCAACATAACCACTATAAAGGATGACTTCCCGCTATCCATTATCGATCAACTCGTTGACTCAACTGTTGGGCATGCATTGCTATCCTTTATGGATGGATTCTCAGGATACAACCAAATCAGGATCAACCCAAAACACCAACTTAGGAGAACCTTCATGACACCTTGGGGCACGTTCTGTTATACAATGATGCCATTCGATCTCAAAAACATAGGTGCTACATATCAACAAGCAATGACATAGATATTTTGTGATTATATGCTTGATTCGCTCAACGATTATGTAGATGACATTGCAGTCAAGTCCAAAACAACCGAGCAACACGCAAAGGACCTAGACCTGGTACTCAAACATTGTCTCAAATATGACCTTAGAATTAACCCAAAGAAATGCGTCTTTGGAGTTAAAATGGGCAAAATTCTTGGCTTCATAGTCTTTGAAATAGGGATATGAGTAGACCCCGATAAGGTTAAAGAAATAACTAGCATGCAATTTCCTAAGAACCTTACCAAACTACGCGGCCTACAAGGTAGACTACAATTCATTAGACATTTTATTGGAAAATTGACGAACAAGTTGAAACCCATGCAGCATTTACTGCGAAAGAATGTCCATTTTCAATGGACTCAACAATGCCAAGAAGCATTTGAAAACATAAAAATGGAGTTGGCTCAACTGCCAACAGTTCATCCCCCGCAAAGTGATAAACCTTTTTACATCTACCTCGCTACATCTGATTCATCTATTGCATTCATGCTTTGCAAAAAATGAGAAGATGGAGCTGAGATCCATGTTTACTATTTAAGCCATACCTTAGTTTCCTATGAACAATGATACAATGATGTCGAGAGATCATGTCTTGCCCTGGTCTTTTCCTTGAAAAACTGATGACATTAGCTCTTCCGTAACCAAGTCTATATCATTTGCAAAGATAATGTGCTTCGAGCTATCACTAACAACATCTATGAATCAAGTAGTATAGCTAGATGGAAGGCAATGATTGCAAATTTTGACCTGTGCTATGTCGCTCAATCCTCCACTAAGGGCCAAGCAATAGCCAATCAGTTGACTACATCACCAACACAAGATCAAGCGACAATCAGCCCTGAATTCCATGACGAGAACATCAACAACATAGACACAGTGCTCGATAACTATGATGCAATCTTGTACTTCGATGGAGCATCCACCTCCTGAGGAGGAAGTGCTGCAGCAATCATAATGTATCCCTCTGGAGAAATTTGGCCCTTTGTCTATCGACTAACATTCCCTTGTACTAACAACGTGGCAAAGTACGAAGGTCTTCTTATAGGTCTTATAGCAACAGTAACTACGGGAATCGCACGTCTTGTTGTCCGAGGTGACTCACAGTTGGTAATCAATCAAGTCACCAAAGTCTATGCATGCAAGGCTTATCATTTACAACCATAATGTGACATAACTAAACACTTGCTAAAATAACTGATCAATGTAGATGTGCAACATATTCCTAGGAACAAAAATACCATTGCCAATGCACTTGCTACACTAGCCTTAAACATGACATCTGAGATGTTCCATATGTTACCTAGTTCCATAACAAATTGTACCAAACCCATAACTGACGCTCCCGATGAAATACCCATAGCATTTGTCAGTACTACACAAGCGATAGAATGGTATGACGACATAAAAGAGTACCTTCTACAAGGTGAACCGCCACAACATCTAACAAGTGCTCAAAAGGACGTAGGGCGAAAATGCTCTCAGCAATACACATTGATAGGAGACACATTATGTTGTAGATCATATGAAGGCATTCTGTTAGTGTGCATTAATAGCACCAACGGTCAAACGATAGTGGAACAGGTTCACGAAGGACTTTGCAGAGGTCATATAGCACCCAAAGCAATGACAACGAAAATTAGACATTTGGGCTACTACTGGCCACACATGGAATAGGATTGCTTCTCTAGGGTCAAGAAATGTAACATTTGCCAAAGGCATGGTAACCTAATACAGACGCCACCTAATGAGTTGCATACTACACAAATCACATGGCCATTTCAAAAATGTGGATTAGACATCATTGGGCCAATAACACCACCATCTTCAGTAGGGTATAGCTTCATTATCACCGCGACCAAATATTTCACAAAATGGGTAGAAGCTATTCCCCTTAGGAAAACCACATCTAAACATATTTGCAATTTCAAATTAGAAAACATCGCGGCCTGCTTTGGTATCCTGATGACCATAGTTACTGATAATGGACCACAGTTTAGTAGTACAGATACTAAAAGCTTCTATGAAAGCCTAGGTATTAAACACTCATTTTCATCACCCTACTACCCATAGAGCAATGGTCAAGTAGAGTCTATGAATAAAACGATCATCATGGTGCTCAAAAAGATGTTGAATCAAAGCAAGAGACGATGGCACAAGTAGTTAATCTATGCATTATGGGCATACCAAACAATGCATCGAACCTTCACAGGTAAGACACCATATAGCCTTGTATACGAATCTGAAGCTGTGTTACCTTTGGAGTTACAAGTTCCCTCGTTGCAGATAACACTCTCTAGCCTCCTCAATGAAGGTCAAAACAACAAGCTGTGCATTGTTGACCTTGACTCGATGGAAGAAGAAAGGGTACGAGTGCTTGATCAAATTGAATGGTACCAGAGACAACAATGGTGATGTCATCAACATGATCCACATAAGCGTCTGATCAAGGAAGGTGACTTAGTTCTCAAGGCAGTCCGCAAACACTCGAACAAATTCTTACCTAACTAGGAAGGGCCTTACTTAGTCATCAAAGCATATGATAATGGAGCATTTAAGCTCACTGACATGAAAGGAAACGAGTTTGCCAACCCTACAAATCACATGTACCTAAAACCATACTACATCTGATGAGCTCAAGGTATGTATCAATCCTAGTGTCATGACTTAAAGCTGATACCACAGAATCATCCTGGCATCATGACTTAAAACCAATACCACAAAACGATCTTGGCATCACGACCTAAAACTGATACCACAGAACAGTCCTGGAGCTATGACTTAAAACTAGCACCACAGAACATCCTAGCATCATGACAATAAATCGACACCATAGAGCTCTATCCAGTATGACACTAAACTACCATGCTTGTCCACCAGAGTCCACTAAGACTATAAACTAGCTTGCCTCTTTGTAGTCTGTGACGACTATAAACTAGCACTACATCCTCCATTACGATGATAAACTGGCAATGTCCAAAGGATTGTGATATGAAAATAATCCACAACAATCTGCCAAGACTACAAACTGTTGACATCATCAACAACCTGATGTTATTTGAAAAGACATGTTGCTGCAATCATATCTATGTGCTCGCCAAAAACCTGCTACATGACCTGTCACATAGACCTTGATGAAATTGATGCTGTTCAAGATTCTATGCACTTTGAAGCTCCACATGATTGCTCCATTCCATCAGCTACATTCAAGCTTAAAGTGTTTACCCAACTGACTCATTTGTGGTTTTCTTATCCCCTTGGAGTTGTGTTTGCAGGATGACACGCTTGAGGCGTTTGTACACAAATGCACTTCATCATGACGACAGGGTATCACATTCTTCCTGAGGCACAATCTGTTCATAAGTACATTCATAACTCTTGATACATCCCATATTTCCCCATCATGTCCTAATTATCCTATTTAATTACATCCCCTAGACACATTCTACTCCCCCAAAGCTCTTGATGCATTATTACACACTATGATCCCCTAAGCAGTTGCAACACAAAACACAGTACATGATGCATGACACAAAATGCAAGTGCTCGAACACAAGCAAGGCACAAAAGTAGGCTCTTTCAAAAAGACCAAAAAAAGAGAGAGAAAAAACAAAAATAAAAGAAAAAGAAAGAGAAAAAATAAAAATAAAAGAAAAACAAAGTAAAGAAAAAAAAGAAAAGAAGAATCAAGAAACAAAAGAGAACAAAAAGGTCAAAGAGCAAAATGCATGAAAAAGGTCTTCATGACCCCGTTGACATCATAGACTAAAGACCATTGGCTCTTCTTCTACAAGCCCCAGGCAAGAAGGCAATTGTCTTGGAAAAACAAATGTGTCTCAAATGATCATGTTGCACATCATCACGTGGCTTTGGTTGTTTACAACAGGCTCCCTTAAACATGACACAAGGGTCCCATTTCTCCAAATAATGCACCTCTCATGCCTTGGTTCCAAGTCTGCTATATATTGTCTATTGATAAGGATCGAAAATTGGCTCATTCACATGAGAGCATCCCTCTCCCACAGTTCAAACAACAACACTCTTCGACCAATCCCTAATCCTCCAAGTCATCCTTCTTTCCTTAAACTAAATTTTCCTTAATCCAATGTATTTTTGAACACGGATGACATCTAGCCAGGGGCCAACGGATGATGCTTGGTGCTAGGTCGATCATGGTGTTTTGTACTTCTTTGTCGATGCCTCTTGAGTGGATTCCTCCAGACGTCAACAAAGAGGGGCCAATGAAACACCATAAAAATTTTAGCTTAAAACTTTGAAACAAGAACGACTCAAGTCCCTTTCGGCATTCAGGAGGTAAAACTTGACTGAGGCATGGAATTCACACCTAGCTTGCTCAAGCTAGCTTGCTCATGTTGTCAAGCTAGCTTGCCCTCAACATGACCAACCCTACAAAGCTTCCAAATCAGGTCAAAAAAATCCTAATTTGAATGGGCAAGTCCCCCTTGGGGCCCACTTATGATTACTCCAAGTTTCAGCATCCAAAATCCAAGATTTCAAGTTAAAATTGCACAAATATTGCTACTCATGCTAAGGTCATGCCCAACTCATGTTGGCAGCGTGAGTCCAGCATGAGTAACTCAAAACTGCCTCAAAATAGCTCTAAAACAACATCAAAATGGTCTGATTTTGAGGGTATAACTCATCCTCAAGGTCCATTAATAATTTCTCTAAGTTTCGGCCTCCAGAACTTCAGATTTTAGCTCCAAAAATGTTCATTTTCATTTCTCACGCCCAAGTCATGCTCAACTAACGCCTAGGTCACGCTAGCAATATGAGCTATCAAAATAACCCAAATCAAGGCACAAATAGGCTCAGACTTAGCATGCAGGTCATCCCCAAGGGCAAGAAGAAGTTACACTTGAAAAATAGGTCTCAAAAAATCAAGATTTGGTGTGAAATAAACCATCCCAGCTTGCTCACGCCCAACTCATGCCCAGCTCACACTGGCAGTGTGAGGCTAGCATGAGCTACCAAAAGTGGCCTAAATCCAAGTATAGACAGGATCAAATTGAATAGACAGGATGTCCTCAAGGTCAAGTAGTAGTTACACTTCAAAAACAAGTCTTAAAGGTGAAATCTTGATGCAAAATACATCATTTTTGGTTATTCACACTGAGGTCACACCCAGGTCACGCTGAGGTCACACTGGCAGTGTGACCCCAACGTGAGCACTAGTCACGATGAGAAAAAGCATTTTAGACACATGCTGAGGGCACACTAGGACAAGATCAACTCACGCTGATAGCCCTGATGAAGCAAAAACATCTCAAAAAACCATAGAAGCACTCATATCGACACCCTACAGCAGTTAGTTCATGGATCAGGGAGTTCCAAGCGGGCCAGAATCAAGATCTCTTGTTGTACATTATTATTTTATCATAAATTTGCAACATTTGCGAGCTTGTCAAGCTCTTACACTTCAAATTGTATGCATGAGTGTAATGTAAATTAATATACATTGTAAGATACAGTGCATCTGGTCTAGAACGTAGTCTACCCATGTACACCTGTCACGTGATCCATTTTCCTCACATCCCACAGCCATTGATCTCATTCATAAATCCTACTCCCGAGCCTAGAAAAAGATTTAAATACCCTGTTCGTTGACATAAACAAGGTTGGAAATTTTACAAAAAGGAAGACCTAAAGAGCATTGACTGGCAACCTTGGGCGCTCGACTACATGCGACCCATAGCACTTGAGCATCCACAAACACTTCACGCTTCATCCTTCATCTCGAGGCTTGACGCTTGACCTACCATATGCACACGCAGCTATGTTTTGACCGGTGCACTTTATTCTCTAAGTCAATACAATACAGTCTTTTGCCTTCCATTATACTATTTATGTTATTATGGTTCATTGCACTGTTTACATTATTCTTGTTCATTGTTTTACATCTACATCATTCTATTTTTATGTTACATATACGCTCCATTTACATATTCATGTTACGTCTGTCACAATAGCTCGAGCGCTAGCCGTAGCTTACTCTCAGGGAAGTCTTTAGTTGATTTGCATGCAGACCATCCAAGGCACTTTGCCTTCATTTTTCTAGTTTTCCCTCACATGAAGGCAGGGTCATCTGTATCTCTCCGGAGATCTTTCGCTGTTCATTTTCCTCCAGCCTTACGCCGATGATTTCAGACAGTACAAAGAAGATTCTAGAATTTGAAGGCAAATACAATGTAGATCCACAACATCATCTTGAAGCCTTCCATGATGCTTGTGCCCTACAAAATATTGAAAATGATTGATAGGAGCTAAATTTGTTTTCTAGAATACTTATAAAGGAAGCAAATACTTGGTACAAATACTTAGGACAAGAATCAATTCAAAGATAGAGTTACATGCTAGAGCTCTTTAATGACAAGTATCAAACATACTCTATAATGTCTAATTTGAGAACAAAAATCCAAGGATAGAAGCAAGGGATACATGAATCCTTTGATGCAACAATGAATAGGTATTATTCATTATTACATAGGTGCTTAGGGCATGAATTTTCTCAAAGGAAGCAATTCAAACACATCATTGATGGGCTAAGGAACGAAACAAGAGAAACACTTAGGATATATGCCCAAGGAAAATTATCTGAGATGACAACTCATCAAATCCAAAGACTCATAGACCAAGTGGTAAAATAAGAAGGAGAGCTAAGGAAAAGAGAATTAATTAAAGAGTATAATAGAGATCTAGCAATTAGGAAGAGAGACATAAGAATATGTCAATCACAAGAAGAAGAAACTTTAGAAGATGCAATCTAATCAAAGATCCTACCAATCCAGAAATTTGTTAATGATATTGCAATAAAGATAGAGAATATGTAGGATTTTGTAGATGAAAAGTTTTCTATATCACTAAAGAAAATAAAAGAAAGAATTGAACAAGCACTCAATAGAGGCAAGAATAAGAAGAAGAGAAGAGACAATGGACATAAAATCTATAGACATAAAGAAAATGTTGATGTAGTAGAGGAAATGATGGACTCTAGTTCATAGGATGATAATGGATGCAAAGTATGCCAATATAAACATCCTAAGGGATGTTTCCCTATTATGGCCCACTTAACAGAGTCTAGGATGTATGTACTCAATCCAAAGTTTGTTAAGAAACAAATGCTAAGACAATTATCTTATCCACAAGGTAATCTTAGATAGCCCTACTAGTAATAATACTATCCAAGCAGAGTTTATCCTCAACTATAAGAGCAATATTAGTAGCAATGGCAACAATCACAAGCATGGGGAATGTCACCACCAAGGGAAAATTATCCATATAGGTAGCTTGATGGATACTATGTACAACGTCCAATCTCTCTAGGAAACACCTTTTTCCATAGTTCTTCTTCCTACTATCCTCTAGAGTACCATCGATCCACTACTTCATAGATGGATCTAAATTCTTACACATCCCAACTAGTAGCTAGTCCTTCATCCTACTAAGATCCTAATATACTATTGCTAGTACCGCCACCAGTCATGTAATGACAACTAACATAGCAACAACAAAAGAATGCTTTTAGGGTAATCACTATACAAGAGGATGTGATGACAAGCGAACCTAAATTAGGAAATGTCCCTTCTTTAGGACCAGTCTAGAAAAGGTTTGAAAGATGGGGACTTCATCTAACCCTGTTTTGTCCACACATAATTCCCAAGAAAACATTATGCTTGTAACATATGCTGAGAAAAATATAATGACTATCATGCTTACTCAAATAGTAATCCATTGGATGAAAGTAAAATCACTTCCCAAGAAGAGAATAGATGTTGGATGTCCCTTAGTCTATCTACAAATCAGAAGACACAAACCATGCAAACCTCTATTAGATTCTAGGTTAAGGGTAAACATTATTTCATAAAATATGTATAAGGCCAAGAATCTTTCGTCGTTACATAAGAGCAAAATTAGGCTAAAGCTAGCTAATCAATTAATCATTGTTCCACTTGGACAAGTGGAAGATTTAATTATCACTATAAGTACCACTAGACTCTATCAAAGTGCTATCTTGCTTACATAGCTTAGAATCATTTGGTTGATTCAGAGTCTAGTGTTTACATAGTGAATAAAAATCATGATTTTTCCATTGTTATATATCATTAATGTCTTAAAACATAAAAATACCAAAATACTTATTTGGTTTTTATTACATTTCTATTACATTGAGATATGATAACACATATTTATCCAAGGAGGTTAAAATTATACAACTTGATGTTGGGCTATCAAATTATGACTATAAGCCAGTTATTACTCTCTATGTTTAGTGTTGCATTTGATCCATAAGGAATTGCAACACATGTATATGATTGTGAGCATTGTGCTTGTCCAATGAGGAATTGTGATGCATGTATGTTATTTATCATTTTATTCTTATATTTATAAAATTCATAAAAATCTTAAAATGTAAAATTATAAATATGTCTTCATTTATCACCATGTTAAAAAAATTCTATTGCTATTTTATATGTATTATAGCCTTTTTTATTTCTTGAACTCAACAATATATATAAGTGTTCTTGACAATCTACTCGACATTGTCTATGAAGCTTATGATTAGATCACACCACATTCCATGTGATATAATCTCATTGGTCATCATCGATGAGACCGCTACCAAGATGTATTTATGGCTCACGTGAAAGCCTTAGGGCTACGTAGAATTTAATTACATGCATGAGTGATCACTTCTTATGTCATGTATTAAGGATATTTTTCATTTATGCACATACTTTCTTTTACATATGTGATGTAAGTATTTCCTTTGCTTGTATATGAATCCCATGAGTATGTCATGAGGCTTGATTAGTTTACTAACATGAATAATGACACTTTGAAACTTGTAGATTAGTAAGCATCTAAAGTATTACCTTGGTATAGAGACCAAGATGAAGTATGTATAAGGAGACTTGAATATGAATGATCCCATGATTCATATTAGTGTGAAAGTTAAAATTGGATGTGAGTTGTTTTTTCATAGTATTATAAAGAACTTAGGTTATTTACTTAAAAAGTAAATGAACCAATGTCTGTACTATATTAGAGAAAGAGGCATGCACTCACTTGTAATTGAGACTCTTTACTATAGCATGTATTTTGTGATACATGTGATATTCAACCAAGCATAAGAAGGTAAGTTAATGGATCCATACTTATACACTATGTGAGTTCTTATGGATATAACATAGTTGTTACACATGGATGCCCTTTTAGGACATTTAAATATATCATGAAGTAAAACGTTGATGATTACTACTTTGGAATATTACTTACAACCACGAATGATGTAGCCTCACAAGACATCACCAAGAAAGTCATTAGTTTAGAGCTTAATGAAATTAGGATAAAGAGAAGAGATTTTGATCATATATGTGTACTTTATTAATATTTGATAAGTTATATTACCTTTGAGTGGTGATATGATCATGAATATCTTGCATCACACATTATAAATAAGATTTCAAGTATGGTTCTTAGAGGCATTATAGTTACTTGGACCAGTGTGCTTTTAATATGTCTATTTCATCTACGAGCTACTCTAGAATTGATGTCTCTATGTTGGCATTAATTAGTTACTAATATAGAGCTCACAAACATAACAAGAGAACTTGATGGGTTGAACCATGGATTTACTTATATAAAAGGAATTACTTGCTAGATGAGTACAGTTAGAACCATTCTAGCATACCCTATCATGGAATAGGATGTTGGATTCATGTGTATTATCACATATCTATGGCTCATGATTAGGAATGCCATAATCAATGAGAGTGGCTACCATTACTAGTGGAAGTAACTATCATTACCAATGAGAGTGGTTGTTGTTATAGCAGTAATTGGTCACTTTGCCATACTTGTATAACAATGAAGTCCATAAGGCCAATGCTTCATGTCGTCTATGGTGGTTGATTGGTTGATTTCATACTTCCATGATGGAAATGAATGTAAGCTCTCTATAGTTAACATTCAAGCTTCTCTTCTATATGGTTAACATTTGCAAATATACCTTGTTATTCGGTTGCATTGCAGCTTCTGCCATCTTGCTACTACTTATTTTATTGTTTCTAATACCTATTGTGCTATAGATACATCTTCTACTCCTACAGCCACTATGCTACTCCTATTATTCCTATAGCTTATGTTCCATCTGTAACTTTGCACCATAAATCCATTGATCTACTGTAGCTATTGAGCTTTTATCCTTCTAGTACACAAGTTTCTTCATGTATAAATCATTTTCATACATTTTGAAAAATAAATAAATGGTATAATATAGTATAGAACTCTATATATAGTTAGATTTTTTGTATATTTCCAATTATGATAAGGCTCCATTTCATCTTCCTCCATTAAGGTACATAAAATCCAAAGTCAAATCATATTAATAAACATCAACAATACATTTGCATTAGTCATTCTATGTCTTATGATTAAGAAGAAATATGACATCGATAATAAAAACATCATTTTAAAATCACCTATAGAAAGGAAAGGTCCTAATCTAAGTTTTTACTTTTTTAACCAATCATAAAAACCATCTCAATAGTGTAGGAAAAGAATAATTATTACAATCTATTAGAAATTTTCTTTTGGTTTTTACTTCTATTAAGAGGCTTCATGGAAATAAAAATTTATTAATAAGTGGTGATGAGAGGTTGAGGTACGCCTATGTCCAACAATATGAATCATGAAGTGTTCACATGTGATCTAGTTGAATTCTATGGACTTTATGTCTTCTGGTACACTGGTCTTCTAGGAAGTGAACCTTGCCCTAATAGCCATTCATTGTCTTCTCAATTACACTTGTGATGCACAAAGGTATGGTTAAGTGTAATTAAGGCATATGATTTTTATTATTTTATGTTTTATGCTCCTAGTGCTTAAAATAGAGAATTGAAGTATTTTAATAACTAATTTAATTTAACTAATTAACTAATCTCTAACTAGTCCTAACATAAGCATCTGGTCCCACTTTCCATACATGTCCTAAACCCACGTATCCACTACTGGGATTACCAAGCAATAATGCTACTAGGATTACCAAGTGAATACGTGTTTATGCTCAAAGTGGTTGTACTTATGAATTTAATCTATTTATCTTAATTAAATAACTAGTCACTTGAAATCTAATTTCACTTAATTAATTACATAATTAATGAAAACAATAAATGCATAAATGAATCATTAACCTATTTCAAGTGTTGAAAGGTTTAATCAAAAGGATCATCTTTATTGTTGTTTACACTGGTGTGTTTAGGTACAACAATGCTTGAATAAAGATATGTACACTTTCTGACTCCTATTGCAGGCACTCAAAGAAATATTCTAAGTCTCAAATGAAAAAATTGCAAGAGCGCTGCTACAACTATAATAAGACATGTCATGGCTGATGAGCATGTATTTATAGACTTTATTCAAGAGCTATGTCAATAAAGCCCCATAGACATAATAAACACTACATTGACATGGCCCCATTGACAGGGCAACACCATGTAGATGGGGCTACATCGATGAGGCCTCATTGATGAGGCCACGTTAACAGGGTCCCATCAATGTGACACAATGACAATTCAGCATACCCTTACAACTAAATAAAAATTCATCCTCAAGTTCCTTTACAAAATTGGGAAGGTATGGGATTATTGATTGACTTTGAACATAACGAAATATTGATTCTCTGTAGTTAGTTGCACACTCTCTTGGCATGTCAGATCTAAGGCCTTTTAAATTTTGTGTTGGGTATCCTCTACCAAGGATTAGTAGAACACCATCGTCTCCATTATACCCTCAACCTCTTTTAGTACAATGTGAAGCTATTCAAGAGCT
>MNCI01026812.1:38712-63221 GCA_015680685.1 Gnetum montanum
GAGGGATTTCAAAAATGTCCATATGAGCATACACTTTTTACAAAGATTGATGGAGGAAAAGTGCTTATTGTATGTATATATATTGATGATCTTATTTTCATAGGGACTGATAGTGATTTGTTTGAAAAATTTAAGATTTCAACGATAGATGAGTTTGAAATGACTAATCTTGGAAAAATGCATTACTATCTTGGCATGGAAATAGTGTAATCCCCTGTTGGAATCTTTATTTCTCAAAAGAAGTATGTCACAGAAATTTTGGAAATTGATATTGCCTTGAGGCCAAACAAGGATTCTAAAGGAAGCAAGGTG
The DNA here is from genome assembly GCA_015680685.1 of Gnetum montanum. Lineage (NCBI taxonomy): Eukaryota > Viridiplantae > Streptophyta > Gnetopsida > Gnetales > Gnetaceae > Gnetum > Gnetum montanum. Next base: position 39,025 of record MNCI01026812.1, read on the forward strand.
GAGGCTACACTTTATAAGAAAATTGTTGGGAGTCTAATGTATTTGACTGCAACTAGACTTGATATAATGCATGATGTGAGTCTTATCAGCAAATACATGGAGTCTCTAAAGAAGATGCATTTGTTGGCTACTAAAAGAATATTCCGTTACTTGCAAGGGACTAAAGAATTTGGGTTGTTTTACAAGAAATATGAGAAATCTAATTTTTTGGGATTTACTGATAGTGATTATGTAGGAGATCAAGATGATAGGAAGATCACTTTAGGATATGTTTATATGATGGGCACAGGGGCTATTTCATGGTCATCCAAGAAGTAATCAATTGTCACATTGTCAACCATAGAGGCTAAATTTGTTGCTACAACATCTTGTCCTTGCTAAGCTATTTGGCTAAGAAAAATTCTTAATGAGCTATATTTCAAGCAAGAGGGGGCTACTACAATTTTCTGTGACAATAATTCCGCTGTAAAATTATCCAAAACTCCTATGCTACATGGAAGAAGCAAGCATATTGATGTGAGATTTCACTTTTTGTGTGATCTATGCAATGATGGTGTTATTGATTTGGTGTTTTGTAAGAGTGAAGATCAACTCATTGATATTTTAACTAAACCCTTCAAGTTATTAACATTCCATAAGCTAAGAAAGCAACTTGGAATCTGCACATTGAATGATTTTTGTTAACTAATAGTTTGCAAACTTTTAGTTTACAGGAGGGTTTTAAATGTGTTTAATTGTTAAACAAGCTTTTTTTGTTTTATTTATCCTGGTCTTTAGAAACTGTCCTTAGGGATTGGCCATTACAGAAGTTGAAGGATTCGATCGTTACAAAAGATAAAGGGTCAAATGTTATAGAAGTTGCTATTTTCCGTTGATGTATTTGCCTATTTAAAGGCCATTATTAGTTGAATAAAAAGGTAAAAAATTCAAATGCCTCTATTTGCACTTGTTTTGTTCTATTTTGTTATCTGAGGCTAACAGTGCATAACCTTAGAGGCTAACACCTTTGACAAAAGACTTAATTTCTTAGGCAACAAATCCTATCATAAAATACTAATCAATTCAGCCTATCTCAAACTACCCTTGTTGCTACTATCTCATATTAAGTATTTAATAATTAAATTTTTAGCAGGAAACTTTTCATTAAATTTGCAATCTCTAAAAAGGTTACATATTTTTAATGCGATTTTGATATGGAACAATTCTATTCTTCTCTTTTTGAAACCTTGTAAACCCTAAGAATATTTTTTGCTCTAATCACAATTCCATCAAGCAAACATATAATAAATCATTTACCATAAAACTACAAAAGAATGGTCCATCCCCAACGATTTCAATATAAAAGAACAGCCAACGAATTATTTATCATAGAAATGCAAAACAAGGGTGAATCCGGATCCCAGCTAATCAGGAATCAGGATTATGTTAGTTCAAAGGTAATGCACCGTAGCACACCCCACCGTAAAGCTTATCTTTTACCTATCTCACAGCAGCCTTGCTACTATGCCAATTTTGCTTAAGCTAATGGGCTGTCACATCGTATCGTGTCAGTTTGTTTTTCTCAAGCATTGCCAATCTAATTTATTATTAATATAATTTCAAAGCATACGATATGATTTACTTACTGAAGGCCTCTGAGCAAATGTCACAATTGTTAACCATACTTAACATTACATTAATGTTGTCCGTTATTGTTTTAATTCTCTTAAGCACGGGAATGCGTATAACAGGACATGAAGTGACCTCATTACCATACCCGCTGCACATAAAATACAAAACCTATGCTGCGCCAAAATGAAACACCAACCGGGTGACGTATTCTGTGTAATTTCAACCGCGAAAAATACAACGCCAAACACACAAAGCGTACAACGCTGTATTTAAAGGTTTAGAGAATAATTTCACTTTAAAAAAGCTTTGAATTTAACTATTCTACCATGCTAATAAAAGCATCTATTTTAACAAAACCTTTTCAAATCATCCAACTTTAAAGTATCTATTTTAACAAAACCTTTTCAAATCATCAAACATAAGAGAGCTTAAAGTCACTTTACCTTTTATATATAATACATACATTTTTGGTACATGTTTAATAAGATTCTTTGTGTAGCTTAATTAGATTCTTTGTGCCATGTTAGGTTTTTTCTTTGTGTAGCTTAATTAGATCCTCTATGCCGTGTTAGTTTTTTCTCTTGAATAATTGTTACTTTTCAAATCATGTTTATTACCGTCATTTTAACATTAATTATGTTTAATTTTTAAATTTTGTCATGCATTTTTAAACTTGGTTTGAAATCTTATATATCTTTTAAATGCTTCAATTCTTAGTTCATTATTATTAATCACATTTAAAATATTTATCTTATAACTTTATGTTTAAATTTATTTTAGTTTAATGGGAGAATCTCATTGATATTGCATGGAGTTTATTATACTGGATAATAGAGAAATTATTATTTTAATGAAGGCAATGAATGAGTTTTCATGCTAAAAAATAAAATTTATTATTGCAAATCATCTAGTTCATCTTTAGAAATTTATAAAAATAACTTTACTATTTTGCGCAACAAATAGGGAATGGTGGGAATTTCCTACACAATCAACATTTTGGGATCAAATGTAATTACAAATATAAAAATTTGATTCAAAGTATATAGATGCATTTAAGAGAAGATATTGTAGAATGTCATACTCTTTGTATAGATGCCAGATTTTAACAAAGTATTTTCTGTTGAATGTGATGCTAATGGTGAAGCAATAGGAGTGTTGAGTCAAAAAGGAAGACCTCTCACTTATTTCAATGAAAAACTAAATGAGTCTCACTACGAATACTCACATATGAGAAGAAATTTTATTCTATTCTTTGTACATTACAGAAGTGGAGACATTAAGTAGTTTATTTTGTACTCTGACTACAAGATTCTACAATTTATTCAAAAGCAGCCAATTCTTAGAGCCAAGTACATGAAGTGGGTGAAAGAATTACAAGTATGCAATTTTGTTACTAAGCATAAAAAGATGAGTCATAATCATGCAAATGCATTAAGTAGACAAAACCTGTTAATGAGTGAAGTTGCCATCAAGGAACTACATCCAAACATCTAAACTATTCTAGAGATCTAGATTTTGATGAAATATGCTCATAATTAAAGTTACATCATGAACATTGTGGGATAGAACTATCCAAACATGGAAGAAAAATGTTCATAGTGAGATGGTAGACCAAGATTACAGCTTAAATAGTAGTGGTTTATTATGTAGAGGGGCTAGAATTTGCATTCCCTATGAAGAATTAAAGAAAAAGCTAATGACAGAAGCACATGATGTTAGGACTGTTGGACATATGAGGCAAGCTAAAATAATGGAAAGGCTGCAAATATATTTCTTTTGATCAGGTATAACAAGTCAAAGTAAGAAATATATTACAACTTACTAAGTCTGTCAAAAGACATATGGAGTATCTACCAATGCTAAACTATATTAGCCACTTTGAATTCCTACAAAATTTTGGGTGGACATTACCATGGATCTTGTTAAAGCTATTCCTCAAACTGTGTAGTAAAATGATTATATTCTTATTGTAGTTGGCATATTTTCAAAAGTGGCAAGATTCATTCCTTGTGAGAAGGCTCATGAGTCAAGGAAGATGGTAGAAATATTATTCAAAGAAGTATTGAAAATGCATGGTTTACCTTGAAGCATTGTAAGTGATCATGATAGCAAGTTTATGAGTGCATTTTGGCACGAGTTGTGGCAACGATTATATTGTAAGCTAAAGCTTAGAAGTGCATACTACCCACAAACCAATGGCCAAACCAAGGTGGTAACTAGAACATTGGGAAATCTATTATAATATCTTTGGGATGAAAATTTTAGATGGTGGAAGGAGTTACAGAGTTTGCATATAACAACTCTACATGCAGAAACACAAGAGAAACATTGGAATTTAGTTGGTAATGATCTCTTCCAAGTCATTGGAGAGGCTACCCTTATTGGTTTTCTAGGGCCAAATTTAAATTAGGGGATTATTCATCTTCTTCCTAAGTCTAGGGATCCAATTTCCAATTTGCATTTCTAATTAGCGATCCATCACTCTTCTTAACATTGTGTATAAAATTTGGGCCAAGTGCTTAACCTTACATTTGAAGAAAATTCTGTCATATTATATGCCCCAAGAAAATAGGCTTTGTTCTAGGTAGATACATTTTAAATAATATGATTGTTGCCTAGGAAGGTCTTTAGTGGACAAAGAATGATGGTTAGGATATTCTCTTAATAAATCTTAATTATGTAAAGGCCTATGAGAACATTAAGTGGAGTTTCATGATGTAGACCATGACTAAACTTGGTTTTGGTCCTAAGTTATTATGTATTGTGAAATGTTTATTCTCGAATGATACCACAAGAATAGCTACTACCTTTAGTATCACTTCTTCCTTCTCTATCCATAGGTCAATGAGGCAAGGATGTCCTCTTACCCCTTACCTGTTCATCATTGTAGCTATCTTTCTCTGTCATCAGTCAAACTATGATATTTAGAATAAGGCTATCATTGGGGTTCATCTCTCTTCCCCTCAACATCAACTTCTTAATAGGCATTTCGTTGATAACTCCTTTTTCCTCATTCAAAACACTACTGCTAATTTGCAGTGACTCTTATCTTGGGTGGAGCAATATTGTTTACTCTTTGGCCTCACTATTAATTGGAATAAATCTTATGTTTATAGTTTTACCGATAATTATTGTCATTTTCCCAACTATAACTAAAAGCTTATTTAGGACTAAGATATCATTAAGATTTTGGGCATTCCCTTCTATTTTAAAGGTTCTACCTCAGTTCTTTAGGAGAAAGAAATTTCTCAAATTCAGAAGAAAACTAAAAAATGGAAGACTAACCACTCACCCTTGCAAGCAAGCACCTTATCTGTATGTCTATTTATGCTTCTAACAATGTGTATTATTGTTTGTGTTTGGATCCCTCTCAAGATGCTTATCAAAATTTGGAATGGTTATTTTGGGACTTCATATGGTCTTCTAAAGACTCTTAAAAAGGTTTCCATTCTTTCTTGGAATATTGTTACTCTCCCTAAGAATAAGGGTGGTTTAGATCTTTTGAATTCTTTCGAACAAGGGCTCACCTTGGTCACTAAGTAGTTGGTTCAACATTTAGATGTCCCTAACATTATTGGGATTCTTCTCCTATTAAGGCTCCTACAAGCATTTCCCAAAAATAAGCCTTTTTGGAAAGGAATCCACTTCATTAATTAGATCCTTGCTCCCCATACTGTCATCATTCCTAGATCTCATGTCTTCAAAAACATGTGGAGGGCTTGGCAAGTTTTACACCATTATATCGGTTAGAATAATATCAAGATCAATCCTACATTTCTTTCCTAGCCTTTCCCCTAGTGGTTACCTTTGTCACCTACTCCTTTGGCCTCTATGATTACTAAGGTAGCTACTTCTTGGTTTCGGAAGGGAGTTATTTCTCTTAGCTATCTTCATCTCGCCAAATAATGGATTTCTTAAGAAGTGTTTGATAATTTGTATCAGGTTTCTAAAAAATGCAACATTTCTTGCATCAATTTTATAATTTTGTTCATCACTATTTATAGTTGGATAGTTTGGTAAAAAGTATTTTTCATGGCCTCCATTGGACTAATGGGTTGAAACTTCTGCCTTATAAGCTACATGTTCCCTTTCAACTTTTTCATGACTCCTTAATTATCATTGACCAATGTAACAAGTCTTAGCATAATAAAAGTATGAACAATTCCAAATCCCCCTCTTTAAGCATATTTGAAAACTTCCAACTCTTCCTAAAATTCAATAGGTTCTTTGGTGTCTTCTTCATCAAGGTTTACCAATTGACAAATGCCTTGAATATCTTGGGAGTCACACTCCTAATTACCCTCTTTGTGGTACAAAGGATTTTGTTCATATTTTTTTGCCATTGTCCTTTTGCTTAGAACATGTGGGGATGGGCTTCCAAAGTTATCCCATCATGTAAGCTATCTCAGCATGATGTTATATTTAGCTTGTTGTCTACCAATTTTGTGAATTTCAAATTTCTTTGGAAGGTTATTAGGCCTATTATTCTATATTATATTTGGGAGTGCAAATGTAAAACTCTTTTTTAGAGGAATGACTATTCAAATACCTATCATTTTCCTGTTATGGAGAACTTGTGAATCTTTCACCTCATCCATTTCTAAATCCTATCTCAAGTCTCAAAGATCAAGTTGGATATTAATAAGTTGATTCATCTTTTGTAGTCTTGGGGTAGACCCATGAGTCTAAGCAACCTTCTTCAATAAGAATCATTGCACATGAGCTTCTCTTTATAATTTCAATCATTATATGCTTCGTTTGGTTTTCTTCCACTCTTATTCTACTCCTATTTACAATTGCTCCTTGGTGGGAGGAAAATTTCCAAATTCTATTCCTCCCCTTTGTGTTCAGTTGTTGTAAGGATGTTTCCCTATGAAACATCCCTAGTTCATTAACTTTCCCTTCCATATATTTTTCTCCTTCTATATCTAATCTATATGGATTGATGTTGACTATGTTTTGGATGCTCTTTTTCTATTAATAAAACTCACTTTTTGAGATTTGACACCCCCTCCCCTAAATCACATGTGAAACACTATATCTTGTTACTATAGAATTTTAAAGCTTAACGAAATTTTGCTATGGTTTGTGATTCACAATTCTTAAAGAGTCTATTCAAGTTTAACAAATATGCATCATTTCTTGTAAATATGTAAATTATTTTTAACATGTTCATTGATAAGATTATTTCCAACTATAGTTTTTGTATCATGTTCATCTTTTGCAATTTTTTTATGATTCCAAGTACAATTTCTACATCTTGTTTATCATTTACAAATGTATTTTTCAATGTATTTTTATAATTTATTTGGATTTGATATCCGATTTTGCATCTGATTTCTATAATGAGTCCCTGATTGTTTAATTGGATCCAATTTTCCAAAGTAAGGTTTAGACTGTCTAGGAGGTTTAGCAATTTGTTTTCCCAGTGTGTTAGTCTGCAGCATCGGTTCTGAGGATTTCTGTTTTGTTACCGTAAATGTTTCCAGATTTTACATGTTCACATCGCCAGGGTGTTTCAGTCCTGGTGAATATAGTTTGAGCAGAAGTCAGTTTTCACAGTTGCAATAGAACCCACATTGTTGCTTATTTTCAGCATGAAATTGTTAGCATCCACTGAGCCCGTCAGTTTATCTGTGCATTCTCAAATCTACCATAAATAATGATGCAAAAATCTTTACTTGGTTGCGTATATCTTTCAAAGTCTTCTTCTGAGCATTAGAATGTTAAACAAAACAAAAACCGTAAAGGTAAAAAATATGTGCAAGTTTCTTAGCTGGTAATGTTGTTTTCGCTGGAAAAACACGTATTGGTTAATAGAATCCATCTGACGGTGATGTTACTTTCCACTATTCGTAGCATTAACACAGGTTTACAATTACAGAATCTCTCTCATCCGCAATTTTTACCTCTACGTTGTGCCAAGAGCTCTCTCATTAACAATTGTAACCTAAGTCTCCAAGATTGCATTGGCAATTCATTATTATTTAGATTGTTTTTAGCACTGCATATGATGTGTTTGACATCTGTTGTTGCAGCAGGTGCATACCGGGAAGGCAACTTGGTACTGCAAATTGGCATTGGAGTTCGGAAGACCATGTTCTTAGTCTTATACGCCGACCATACATGCTCATATGCCTTTAGAGTATATTATTAAAATGTACAAGTGTTAAATTTCACGTTGATGGTAGATTATATGCCAGTGAATACTGGCACCACAACCGCAAGTAAGATAGCTGGATAAGAGCTTTTTAAAAGGTTTTTGAAACAGGTTAACGTTTTGAAAATTGAGTATTAAAGTCGATGGTGGTTTCTTCAAAAAAATCTTTTTGAAAGTGGATATCCAAGTCAATGGTGGTAGGTTCAAGGTTCTCGATGTACCTGGAGAAACCTCGTCCCCAACGCCGGTAAAAGTCAAACTAGCAATATATTGACAGTCATTTCTCGATTCTTAACGTCATGATATCATATCGTTTCACGTGTTGAAATTGTAATACTGCTTTAAAATAACAATAATAAATTATAAATTAGATTGATAATGTATTAAAAAAAAGAAAAATAATAAATTATAAATTAGATTGATAATGTATTAAAAAAAAGAAAAAAAAAACAATACAATGAGCTGTTAGTCNGTGATCATGAGCATGAAAATAGCATTCAACACATTTTGTTATTAGTCAATCTAATAGTGAAGGTATGAGTTTTTATTTTAAATTTTAATTTAAATTCATAAAATTATAAGTTTATTATTATATGTATAAAATCCTAATTTATCATTTTTGACTATTTGTTTTATAAATTTTAAATCGAACATGGATCCTTTAGTGAGGTTCATCTTGTTGATTGAACAAAAGCCTTCATAGGATATGCCTTTGAAGGCATGGCAGGTATTCATTCATATATTAGAAAGGTGATAGAGATAGAGGATGCCCAATTCTAGGTCAAATAGAGAAAGTTAAGTCTCTTATTGCAAAATAATAGGACCACATGACTAGCACAGATTTGAATCCTAAGTATGGTTTCGGAAAATATGCACAAAAAAATTTGATAAATCTTTGAGAATATCATTACCAAAGGTAAATTAATATTTCAAGATCTATAAAATAATTTTAATTGTAATTTTATACCTTGTGAAACTAATTTCTACCGGGTTGCACATAAAATCTTCAACGATCCATCACAATAAGAAATTAGGCTTAACAATGTTATAGAGATTGTTGACTATAAGAGATTTGGGCCTAGCCTTTCTACTATTATGGGGAAGAGCATTCAAATGGAGGCTAAGCTGCTAAAGATACTAGAATTTGTAAATTAATAAATTCAATAAAATATTTTTTTAATTTATTTGAAACTTTAATAGTAAATTTTACAAATGTATTAAATATTATGTAGATTTATGGTGGGAATGTTATAGAATTGTTATGCCAAATCTTAATAAGCTTGCTTGTTGCATCTTTGCAAAACCATGTAGGTCATCAGGTAATACATTTCTAATTACTAATATGTAAGATTTTAAGGAAACAAAATTATTAAAGTTATTTTAAAAATCTAATAAACTACATGTAATTACAAGATGTGAACACAATTGAAATGTCTTTGAATAGATTCGCGTTAAGAAGTGTAATAGACTTGCTCATAATAGATTAGATAAACTAGTCTATATATATTTTAATTTCAAATTTTTCCACAATAAAAACAGAATAGATGGAACAGCCATAAATGTCGATAAAGAGGATATGAATATTGATAATCCTCTTGTAGATTGGTTGTTTGATGAACTATGTAATGCTCCACTGCTTAATACTAAAGAAGTTCTAGTCCTTCAACTCATTATGTGGATCCTAATGTAGAAACCTGAGAATCCAAATAATATGATATTAGAAGATCTTTTCTACATGAGGAGGAGCCTTCTATACTTATATTAGAACCAAATAATCTTGCCACAAATATGATTGAAGGGCATAATAATAGGAGCTTAGCTATGGATGGTATAAAAGATGAAGATGAAGAACAACTACTAAATATGAGATAAAGAAATAAAACACAATCTGTGTCTTAGATATTCTCCAGGTTAAAGTAACTTGATGAGGAAGAGTATCTAGATAAAGATAATGATTTCTTCTTGCATACTCAAGCTGATTTTGATTTTGAAAAACCACTTAATGAGAAGATAGATTGTTTCAACGAATATATTGATAGTCAGAAAATAAATGATCTAGCTGGATCTTCTTCAGCTCCAACTCAAAAGAGAAGACATCCAAAGAAGAAAACAAAACCTTGTAGACTCTCTTTACATCCAAAGAAGAAAACAAAACCTTGTAGACTCTCTTTACAAGTTTGTAATTTAGGTTTAAATATATTTTAGTATTTCAAGATTTTACATAACACTAAAAATAAGGATTCAGTATCGCAGATTTTTGCTTTATTTCGTTTAAAGTTATGTGGAAGAGTTAATTTAAACTTGAAACTATTTTTTAAAAAACATGTTAATCACTCATGTATTCATGGAAAATAATGAGTTTTCTTAAAAATTATTTTCTGTATTTTTATAATTTATTTGGATTTGATATCCGATTTTGCATCCGATTTCTATAATGAGTCCCTGATTTTTTAATTCGTTCCAATTTTTCAAAGTATGGTTTACACTGTTTAAGAGGTTTAGCAATTTGTTTCCCCAGTGTGTTGGGCTGCAGCATCGGTTCTGAGGATTTCTGTTTTATTACTGTAAATGTTTCCAGTTTCCAGTTTTTACATGTTCACATCGCCAGGGTGTTTCAGTCCTGGTGAATATAGTTTCAGCGGAAGTCAGTGTTCACAGTTGCAATAGAACCCACATGCTTATTTTCAGCATGAAATTGTTAGCATCCACTGAGCCCTGTCAGTTTATCTGTGCATTCTAAAATCTACCATAAATAATGATGCAAAAAGCTTTACTTAAGCATTGGAATGTTAAGCAAAACAAAAACCGTAAAGGTAAAAAATATGTGCAAGTTTCTTCACTGGTAATGTTGTTTTATCGCCGGAAAAACACGTATTGGTTAATAGAATCCATCTGACGGTGATGTTACTTTCCACTATTCGTAGCATTAACACTGGTTTACAATTACGTAATCTCTCTCATCCGCAATTTTTCCCTCTACGTTGTGGCAGGAGCTCTCTCACTAACAATTGTAACCTAAGACTCCAGGATTGCATTGGCAATTCATTATTATTGAGATTGTTTGTAGCACTGCATATGAGGTGTTTGACATCTGTTGTTGCAGCAGGTGCATACAGGGAAGGCACCTTGGTACTGCAAATTGGCATTGGAATGCGGAAGACCATGTTCTTAGTCCTATACGCCGACCATACATTCTCGTATGCCTTTAGAGTATATTATTAAAATGTACATGTGTTAAATTTCACGTTGACGGTAGATTATACGCCAGTGAATAATGGCACCACAACTGCAAGAAAGATTGCTGGACAAGAGCTTTTTAAAAGGTTTTTGAAAGCCCCGGTTAACGTTTTGAAAATTGGGTATTAAAGTCGACGGTGGTTTTGTTCAAATTAAACTTTTGGAAAGTGGATATCAAAGTCAATGGTGAAGGAATCTACACAGTAACGTATGCTTTTTCGGACGCACGTGATTCTATATTTCTATATGATTAAATAATTTTGATTCTCACGCCACGTCTCTGCCACGTCGCTTCCATAGTCCGCAGTCCCCAGTTTTAAAATCGCGTTCACACATCGATTCAAAAGTAAGTTTACTGCTTCCACGGCTCATATTCTTTCTTTAAAAAATTCTTTTAAATAATTGAGGACGCGCGTTTCTATAGCGACTTCCTGCAAGCAGCGACCACCGTTGGTGTTTTTAAATGTCCAACTTTCTTGGCTTACGTTTGCTTCTCTGTGTTTTTCTTGAGCTCGGAAAGTGAATATTCAAACCCTTATAAAAAATATTAAAAACGTGATTATGCTTTTTTGTGGTCGGGCCTAAAATATAAATATATTAAAAAATCAGAATTGAGAGCACAATAGCAAAGGACCATTGCACAGCGGACAAAAGAAAAGAGTCAACGATTTTGGAATGCTTTTTTAGCTTTTAGTTTTCATTCCACAACCAATCTTCAAAAGATCAAACCTTGCCTTCTATAACATTTTCATTACGGGAATGGCTTTTTAATTTCACTCCTATCTGCATCTTGAGATAGTAAAGTTTGGAGCGGCAGTATGTTTGCAGTGAACGCATAAGAAACTGCCACCGGATAGGAGGAGAAGTTCCAGAGAAAGCCAAGTAAGGTAGCTCAAGCTCAACATCTCCACAGAAGAAGCAGTTTCTTCGTCTTTTGAATAAACGAGCTATGCCTTCTATTCCGTGCTCCTGTAATCGTCCTAGCATTAGCTTTAGCATGGAGTCTAACAATATGTGCTATTTATGGAAAGCGTTGGTTGTTAAGATGAAGCCCTCAAAAATCAACCAAATGATAGGGAAATTGGACGAGTGCTCTGTCAGGGGTCTGCAGAGAACTAACATTTTTCATCAGGTTGCAGTCCATTCTTCTATTAAACATAAGAGGAAAGAAAAGAAAAGATATCCTTAATCACACACCTTAATCACGTATATGTTGTTAAGAAAGAAAATAGTATCAAGTCAGATTATAGGAAGACGGTCTACTATTTCATTGCAAGGCAATGAAGAGTTCTGGAAATAGTTGCTGTGACTGATCACCTGGCTTAATTAGTTAATTGCTTCCATCTTTTCATATAAATCATCATCAATTTAACAAAATAGGATAGACCACCCCATTCTCTTTATTCACAAGCCAATAAAAAGAACCAGATCTTTATTTATTTTGATTATTTGTTCTCAATATTTTTTGAGGTATATACATTGATTTTTTTGAAAAAAGGTCGAGCGAATTTAAATTTCAAAAAAAGAAGCTATACATGGGTACAGTGCGGGCCAGGGCCGCTGGTCCCACTCCAGTCAAGGAATTCCCCGCCAAGGACACACGGCAATCAAAAGGCGACCCACCCCCCAAGAATCAGAGACCGAACCGTCTCAAAGAAAACCCCACCGAGGGTGCCCCGTCTACCGGCGTCGGCAACCGGCCGGGAGACGCGGACGGGCCTTATTTGTTGCCCGTACTGGGCTGTCCCGGCCCTTCCGCCCTGCGACATCTGTATTCGTCAATGATTTGGGCTATGCCTGTCCTGCGATTGTTGGGGGCGCTCTCAACCCAAGCCTGCATGGGAAGGTTCGGGATTTGTTCCCTGAGAAAGTCAGTGATGCCAGCATTACGTTCCTGCCTCTCTTCCTCATGTATCTGTCCAGGGCTCATCCACTCCGGGGCAACGTCGTGAGGGGTGGTCCCGCCTTGCAAGGTGACCCCCCTGACCCCCCGCCGTGTTCACGCCTGCTGCTGGATGGAAGGTTCTGAGGTGGCGGGAGGAGCCATTGCGGAGGCAATTTCGTTCCAAAGCTTCCGAATCTTTCTTGAAAGGATGCTCTCGGGGGGAGTGCTGCATCTTTGAAAATGCAATCATTCTTGGCCCTCCACAGGACCTAGAGCGCTGCAAGCGTTGCCGAGTTGCCTGAGAATTCCGGAGAGTGGAGCCCCGCCGTTCTCCATAACTGCGTGGTTACCTGACACTCAAGAACAAAGTGCTGCTGTGTTTCAGTATGCTGATTGCACATAGTGCACTGAGTATTGATTGCCATGCCCCGGGCCTGCAGAGCAGCGCGAACAGGGAGGCCCTGGTGGAGGATCAGCCACCCAAAGGCTTTAATTTTTTCTGGGAGGATACCCTTCCACAGTCGCTTCCACCGCGGATCAGCGGGGAACAGCTTCTGCAAGAGCTGACGTGGGTGCAGGTGAATTTCCTCCACGCTGTCCATCGCCCTAGCCTGAGCACAGAGTTGCGTCCAGATGTGGGAGTTAGAGTTGGCCGCCGTCCAGGGGCTGTACTTCTTCCTCAGGATTTGCACCTAGAGGGAGGGGTCCTCGTTGCCAGTGACCAGGCGCTGAAGAAGCCTATGACGCCCCAGGGCCACCTCCAGGGAGAAGGGGAGGACACCAACCCCCCCCCCCCCGGGTACCGAGGTCGCGCGATTTTTGACCAAGCCAAAAGATGCATCTTTTTCCCCCCTTTCCGCCAGACCAAACGAAATCACGGATAGTCTGGTCAATCTTGGTGGTGATGCCTAGGGGGGGGGGGAGGCCATCGAGGCAGCAAACCTTGCCATGGCCCCCAACACCGAGGATGCCAGCACCATCTTCCCCTTGCGAGATAGGAATTTATTTGTCCAGTGGGCTACGCGTTTCTGAATTCTTGCAATGAGCGCCTGCCAGGTTCGCTGCCTATGCCAGTTAAGCATGGGAATGCCCAGATACTTTTCTTCCGCCTCCGCCGGGAGAATCCCCAGGATTTGGACGATTTTTCTGCGCACCGAGGGATGAGTGTGGGTGAAAAATAAAGCCGATTTCCCGGGGTTGGGCACCAGGCCCACTTCCCGGTGCAGCCGGTCCAGCGCCTTCAAAATCGCCCTGGCCTGCGGAATCGCGGCCTTGGTGTAGATCATGGTGTCATCCGCGAAGTGGGCAGAGAGACAATGAATGTCGTGCATATTTAACCCCTGGACTCCTTCTTCCGTACAGTAAGTTTGCAGGAGGTCCATCATCATCAGGAAGAGGAGCGGGGAGAGTGGGTCTCCTTGGCGCAGCCCGCGGCCAGTCCCATGAAAGCCCCACAATTGCCCATCAATATCTAACAAGTACCGTCCTCCTTGCAAGATTTGCAGGCAGAGGTCGACGAAGGCCGGGTCAAACCCTTTAGCGAGCAATACAGACCTCAAGGCGGCCTAACTAACGGAATCGCAGGCCTTGGTAATGTCCAACTTGATGTACAGGCCCGGAAGTTTGGCAGTCCGAAGGGAGTGCTGGATCTCCTGAAGCAACAGTACCTAGTCCTGCAGGTGACGTCCATTCATGAACGTGGCCTGGTGCTTCCCCACGAGCCACGTCATGAGCGGTTGCAGTCTGGCCACGAGCAGGGGAGAGAATAACCGCAGTAAAGAGTTACAGACCCCGATGGGGCAGAAATGACCTGGGGATGTGGGATTCTCCGTCTTCGGTAGCAATACCACCCGCGAGCAGTTAATTTCTTTTCGTACCTGCCTCCATGCCAACATGTGATTAAACGCGTCCAGCAGGTTCTGCCCGAGCACATCCTCGAAATTCGTAAATAATTTTCTGCCGTCTGGCCGTATGGCCCCGGCGCCTTGTTCGCTAGCATTTTCTACAGTGCCTCGTGTAGTTCCTGGCGCGTGAATGGCTGCAAGAGCCGAAAATTATCGGCCAGGTTTAAAACTTTGCCCACAGGCACCGAAATTGGGTCCGTTGGCTGCCATTCCCACACCTGTCGCCAGTAGTGCAGGAGGCTGCCAACGCGCAGCGGTGACTCACCTTGTAAGAGACGTTGAATCGGTCTGTTGCGGGCGTCGCGGTGTGCCTTCGTAGCCGAGAAGAAAAATTTGGTGTGCCGATCCTCGGCCCTCAGCCAATGCACATGGGCTTGCTGGCGCCAGTACTCCTCCTCCTCATGGTGCAGGAGCTGCAGCTCGACCTGCAGGGCAAGCTCCTCCACGTATAGTCAGCCCCACTCCCTTACTGCTCCTGCAGCGATTGGATAGCCTGCAATTTGGCCTGCAACTGGCTGTGGCAGGTTCTGAACCGATATTTCTCTGTTGGGCCAATATTATTTATTTGCTGTTTCAGCGTCCTCAACCCATTTTTGAGGAATTCGCATGGATCTACCGAGGTGCTGTAACTCTGCCAGATGTCCTGCACCAATTTTCCAAGCCACGGCGTGCGGATCTAGGTGCGCTCGAAGTGGAAGATACGCGATTTCTGGAACTCTCCCACTCCAGTTGGCAGAAGATGGGCCGGTGATCAGAGGCCATGCAGGCACCACCGTAAATATGAAAATCCCAATCTTTCAGTAGCTTTTCACTGGCCCACACGCAGTCAATTCGGGACTGGACCCTCGTAGCGCCTTGCCTGTGATTGCTCCAGGTGAACGAGCAGCCAGCGATTTCCATGTCAGTCAGATTATACTGTTGTAACAGGGCGAGCATTTCGGTAGCCCCTGGGGGCTCTGCCAAATTATCACCCGTCTTTTCCAAGGCGAAGAGCCTCTGGTTGAAATTGCCTATCAATAACTAGCTGGCCTTCTGGGGAACCAGCCCCGCGACCCGAGAGAGCTCATGAAGACGTGCCTGCCACCCTTGGGCGCCGTACACATTGGTAACCCACACGTCCTGTCCGGGCAGATGCACCGTAATGCACCAGTCAGACGTATCCAGGACGTACGAGTCAGCCTTGGTCAGGATCGCGAGGGCACCCGTGCGCCCCCTGCTGGGTGCCAGGTGGTTGTGCCACCCTGGCCCCCGTACGAGTCTAAGCATACAATGTCACACTTCTCGTCACGAACCAAACAATGGAGGGTATGTCGCTTGTAAGGAGTACCCTGGCCCCTATAGTTCTAGGAAAGGACCTTCATGGAGACCTGGAACGTTGGTACACCTGCTAGAGCATGGGCTGCACTCCCAAATCCACGAAAAGCTGCGTGGCCTTCTGTCGGCGGGTGAGGTTGTCCGGTCGTCCAACCTTTGCTGCGTGAAGGGATACTGGCATTCCTGGTGTGCGCAGGCTCTTCGTCTCTTTGGGAGGGGAGCAGAGCCTCGCCGAACCCTGACTGGTGTTAATCCATTCCGTGACCGGAGGCGAGGACAGACCCCCTTGGGATGGGCCCGCCCCCCCCCCCCTCGACCTGGGGGTGCAAGGCATCCCATGTGAGCCATGCTGTGGCTCAGCCCCTGCCAAAGAGGTCGTCTGCTGTTTACCTGTGGAGTGCTACGCACCGGTCCCAACCAGCGCATGAAAATATGACTTACTCACCGCATTGGCAGCGGTACCCTGGCCCGTCCCCAACGGTTCCTCCTGGTGAGCTCCCTACATTATTGGCGCCGTTGGTTTCCATGCGAGTGGTCCTCTGCTTGGAGCAGCCTTGGAGGCTGCTCCCTTCAAGGCAGCGTCCTTCCCCTATCGTCAAGCCCCCTCTTTGGGTGCCGACAGTTTCTTATTGGCCACTCAGCCTTTCTTGCCAACAACGTACCATCCGTCATCAAGCGTAGCCATGTACCCTGCTGGGTGGCCCTGGTCGCTCCCTGGCCGATGTTGGGCCTACACCCTCGACTGGTTCTCGAACAGAACTTGGACCCGCTCCTCACTGAGGTTCGTGATGAGAACCAGATCCTTGACAGGTTCCTGCATGACGAGAGGTCACCAGACGCAAAACCTCGCGAACCTCAGGTGATCGAAAACGGCTGTGGAGTGGTCAAACTTGATGAAATCGCCAAGCAGATCTGCCAGCGATCGCAAAAACACTGACGACCAGTACTCGAGGGGGAGGCCATATAGCCATACCTAGACCGGTGCACGGGCAAATAGTGCAGCGTCCCGGTGGGCTCCAGGGCGCCAGGACGCCAGGGCCAGCCCACGCGCGTCGTAGAACCAAGGTCCTCCCACCAGGACTTGTTCATGCTCCTCCAAGGAGGCGAAGCCGAACAGGAGGCTATCATCTGCCAGGCAGGAAACCATCACGGAGTCTAACCCCCACACGTTCCGGGCCCAGCGCCGGATCAGATCGATGCGAGGTCGAGCCCCTTCAGACACAAACTTACCAATCAGGCTGCGTTCCAATCTCTCCAACGTGTCTGCATCAGGGCCTCTAACTTTGATTCTTAGTTCCGTTCCGACTTTGGAGCATTCTCCAAAATCGCTACCCGTCTGTAGCTCCCCCTCTGGTTCACATGCCCCCCGTCCTGGGGCCCCCGCACCTGCCGTCTCGGCTGATGTCGCCGCTCCTGTTGGCTCAACTCCTGCTGTCGCAGACGCTCCAGTCCGTCCAGCAGCCGCCACTTCAGTTGCAGATGTGCTAGTCGCAGTCGCTCCTGTTGCAGACGCTGCAGTCGCTCCAGCTGCCATCTTTCTCCAATCGTCCACCCAGGTATATACATTGATTAACAATGTTTTGAATAAAACTAAATGCGATTATAATATTTTGAAACTTTATAATGCCATTATTGGAAGGTTTTCTTCATTTCTTTAACTTGCAAATCTAGTGACTATCTCAATAGAAATCCTCTGGATATTTCATTCAAAATGTTATTTTCACATCTCTTTAGTGTAGCTCCAATTCAAAAATGAGTCATCAAAGCCAAGATCATTCTAAGAAAATATATCTTTAATACTTTGGAAAAGGTGTCATGGGAATCAATGGACTTCTTTAGAGTGAATTCCTTAAATCTAGCTATATATTATTTGGCATTTCCAAAGGATTTCTTTTGGTCCTATAGACCTAGCATCATTGATTTCTTTGGTAATTCAACAAGACTCTAGACATTGATTTTTAGTGATAGAGTTCATTTATTATTTTATGGCATCATACCAAAATTGTAATTTTCTTTACTCATGGCTAGCCAAAATTCTTAGGTCCAACATCAAAGCTATATTTTTTGGAAGATAACTACTAGAGATTCATTGGATTCCTTTATTTTCTCAAATTATAACTTTAATGGAAATTTCCTTCTATTAAATTCAAGATCTTTAAGAAAGCATTCCTAGCTTTTCCAAGTAAACTCAAACATTCCTATGGGTAGAGTTTGCATCATGCATAAATTTACATATCGAATTTATTAATATTTATTCTAGATCCACTATCTTATACTAATTAGGTTATAAAAATAACCACATCCCTATGGGGTTAAGTAATTAAATTATGAACTAATTATATTTCTTTAAATTACATTATTATCTAAAAATATCATTATAAATTAAGTGCTATAACTTCCCCGAAGTCATGTTGAAGTCTTACTTAATATAGCATTAAGGGTATCATGAATAGTTTACAATTTACAAAATCAATCAATGACCTCAGTAACACTTTATTCTATACATGATAACATATAGAAAATTCATGTGCTTTATGTTACAAATGAAGTATAGGTTATGTGATCATAGAGCATGGGATGCATAAGAACATAATTCATATGTTCAAAATAATCCATAAATGGCATTTTGCCCATACTAGATCTTTATTTGTCATATAACTATAACACAATAAAGCCACTTTGAAATCATGTAAATGCAACCAACTTACATAATAGCAAAAGAATAATGACACAATAAAAAATAATTAAATAAAATGAAGAATTCTTACATTCGAAGCCCCATAGGATCTATGGGATAGATATTATATTTTCATAAAAAATAAAGATAAACTCTACATATTGACCAAACACCAGTGGAGGCATCAAAAACAAATTATAGAGGCTTTTTGCTATAACATTATAATGTTGTGTCAAATGGGTAGTCATAGCACAAGAAAGAAACACATGTAACTCACCTTCAAGGGCTCCTGATATGTAATACCTACAAATGTACTCTTATTAGGGGAGTTAAAACCATCTTCCACTTTCAAATCTAAGATGACAAGAACTTAAGTCAAGCTTATTGATAGTATTATGATACATAATGAGAATAACAGTTGAGAGATAGTAAGCTTGTACATCTATTTTATTAGATCTAATGTGATGTAAATAATGTCTCCTTCTAGTTTAGTCCATATCTATGTTAAAACCTTTTGGTTGACTAGTTGGCGAATATGCTTAGGATTTTTTTGCACATCCTCCCAAGAGATATTCCATTTTATCAACCATTTTATCCCCTAAAAATACTAACCACAATCTCATGAATCCTTAAGAGCTACTTTAGAGAATTTACCTTGACTTTAGATATGCAAGCTTGGCACAAGGCTTCTACTTCTATAGGTCATAAACCACATTCATGTAATAACATTAAGGTGTTTGCATCTTCATCTTTAACTCATCAAGAAGAAAAGTTTTTTACACTCTTTCAATCTGTTTTTAAAGTTTAGCATTGAGTCTAGGTTCCCAAACAACACATTCATACAATACAGTAGAATAGATGATTGTTTGAAAAATCCTTATACTTGTTTTTGAAAGCATAAAAATCCTTGAAACCTCTTGCTATTTTTTCTTTGATACATTTTCCTCACATATAATTGTTCATATAAATGAGATTAAAATATTTTTAAAAATCTAATAATTGCACATTGGTACCTCCAAAATGGAAGTTATAATAGTTATTTCATGTACCTAGATGATCAATTTGGTTTTATCTACATTCAGCTAAAGACCAGATGAACGAAAATAATTTTCTAAAATTTACAACATATTTTTCATACCTTCTACAATAGTGGAAATCTAGGTAGCATCATATGCACATAAAAGAACATTCATTGATTGGAATCCAATTTTGATAGCATGACTATCTTGCCCATTGCACAACCATTCCTATATTTCATCAATAAATATACCACAGTGATGCACTAAATATTAACTAGAATTGTTAGTAGATATAGGAAAGATTAGTGCATTAAATTTAATGATGCTCTATGGGCCTACCGATTAACTTGGAAACTTCCTATAGGATATTTTCCATACGAATTAGTTTATGAAAAATTGCCTACTCTATCAATCCAAGCAAAAATAATTAACCTTGCAACCATGTGTACACTTGACCTAGATTTAGAATTAGCCCAAAAAGAATGATTAGTGAGTCTTAATCTCCTAGATGAAAATTTATTAATAGCTCAAATGAGTAACAAAATTCATAAAAAGTATTCCAAATGATAACATGAGATCAAAATTAGACAAGTTTCCATTAATCCTAGAGATAGAATCCTCTACTATAACCCAAACCATGTCCCACAAAAGATGAAGTTTTAAACTTTATGAGAAGTACCCTATATTATTCATGCTACATGTCAATCAGGATTCATGAAAATTTACCATAATATCCAACAAGTTAAATCATTTCATGAGTTTTCCTACTCCAAAGATTCTACTTAAAAACTAGACCACTCATTTCCCATATGATCTTTTGTGTTTGTACTAGGTATTACCCAGAATATGTTCTGTCTAGCCCATGTAAATGGCCTATGACCATAGTGTAGTAAGACTGGGAAGGATTGTAGCATATTTTATTGTAGTGCATATTTCTGGTCCCATACCTTCTACCAATCTTGAGGTGGATGCCTTAGAAAACCAACCTGGCATTTGCAGTGCTTAACTAGGCTCTTCCCATGATAATAGAAAGATACTCTTCCACCTTATCTTCTGATCTAAGCATCAAGAAATTAGTGGGATATGTCCAACCTACAATTAAAGAGATTAAATTATGTACCTAACTCATAGCTTATGCATATGGTTAGTATGTTAGCTCAAGTCAAATGTTAGTATGCTTGAGAGGAGGAAGTCCCCAATCAAGGTACTAATGGAGTAAAATAAGATTAACTTTTGAACCAAAGCCATAGATAGCTAGGAAATGATCCTTCTAATCAATTTTAATCTCCACCATGGGACTATCAAGATCTGATTACTTTTTCGATAAACATCATTCCTTAACTACTCACATACATAGGGATGATGACAACATCAGCATCAAGTGCCATCATGATATTCCCACTAGACCTAGCAATGGAACTGATCCCTGAAGTGGATATTGTAGTTGAATTATGGTCAAGGATGTTCATCAATGCCTCAATAGTATTGGATATATTTTGGTTTGAATGATTTTCCTCCCTACAAGGTTAAGAGGAGGATACAGTCCCAGTCCCATGATTCTCACATTTGCATTTGCTATAAAATTTCCTATTGCAGGACCTCAAACTTCCCCCCACAACCAAATAATAGATGACTGGTAATATTTCCTAGATGCATAGATAGAAGTAGAATCAATACAAATGAAGTATTACATAATTTGACCTACCTTGATTATGATTGAGTAGATATCCCACCTTGCATGAGACTAGGAAGTAGAAGCTACTACTCTATTAGGAATCTTGGTTGGTAGGATTAATGGAAATATGTAGGTACTATTGAGGTATCATTGTTGGGGTTTGATAGGTACCTACCTATGCATCATAGAATTAAGAATTAGGTAGATGTACCATCTATTGTTGTATTGGAGTGAGAAGATTCCATGGAGTAGCACCACAAGGATTTGGAGTTTGCCACTATTGGTACTACTGCATGGGCTATAGATAAGTACCACTAGGATTTGGGATCCTTCTCATTTACCTCTTAATGTATTTAGGATTGAAAGGTATCCTAAATCACCCCTTCTTACCAATCATGTAAGCTATGACTAGGTAGCTCTATGAGTCAAGAAAGTCTACCTAGTACTCACAAGGACCCTTATCATCAAAGGAGGATCAAGAAGCCTCATTGGGAGCTTCTTGAATGCTCTTGGAGTAAGAGAGATTTTTGTTTCTCTTACCATTATACCCCTTTCTTTGTTCATGTGGCATAATTGCTTTGGTTAAATAAAAGTTAAAATTAAGAATATATAAGTATTTCTAGATAATTCAATAATGTCCATCATAGCAACAATGCCAATGATACGGGTTCCACCAATTTTGGACCAATGAGATATATCATACAAATCACAGTGCAATCTAGTTATAAGCTTCCATGGCAATGTTAAGTGAATTGCCAAAAACACTCGTGTATATCATTGCATTCAATAAATATAAAAGATATTATAATACTTGTGATACAAGTGGAAAACCATCTTTCCATGGGGTAGGTTGAGGAAATATTTATAATTCTATGTTTTATAATTTTTATGGATTTTTTTATTATAAGAAACAAACAAAAAATGCTAAACACACACGCATTGCAATCCCACCTAGGGATAGTGACAATGTTGATGTTTTAATGTGTCAAGGGATAGTTGCAACACCACACACATACACATAAATGCAAATACAAGCAAAATGTCTCTTAGTTATAACCTTAGTAGTCTAACACCATGTTGTACAGTTGTCACCTTCTTTAGTAAGGCTGAATTGTTGCAGCTTATGAAAGTTAGAGAGGAACAAATATTTTTATGATTTTAATGTTTTACAATGTTTTTTCTATTGTTTTAATTTTTAAGATATCGATTGTACAAAAATGAGTAAAAATCATAAGCTTTATTCACCACACAAATACTGGACTTTGCATCAACCAAATGGTTCTACACTAGATAAGCATGGTAGCACTCTACTAGAGTCTAGCCACATTTTTAAAAGTGACAACTTAAAACATACATGAAATAAGAAAGGAATTACTTACCCAAGGGAGAAAGAGCTCTTCAAATGAAATTAGACACCAAAATCCTAAACAAAATGCTTCAAATTAAGTTCATTTCATATGGATCTTATCTTAGATATTTATAGTTTTTGCAACACAATGACAAGGGTTTGCTAGCACTTAGGCATCAATGGAGATCTATATACATAGGCTAGACAACCCAAAATACACTAGAGGTGGCAAAGGATACAAAATACCTAAACCAAGGTATCAAGAAGGGTGCATCAATGCCCCTACATTGATGCATGGGGTACACCAACATAAGGAAGGCAACATATCCCTACCACCATACTTTATCCTCATTCTCCTGAATGAAAGCCAAAATGCTAGAAACATGTCAGAGTCTTCCACAGAGCTCCAAACAAAGCCAAACAATTCTTGAGAAGCTCAAAACATGCTCTAAAACTACAAATATGAGTATGAAGGAAAGGATGCATACTTGGAAGATAGAAACCTCAACTATGTGCCCATAAAATAATAACCACTAGATGCATGAAACACGTCCTAAATCTAGGACTTACAATTAGCTTACCAAATTTCACTAATTGACTCATCAAAACGCACCTCAAATTGTTCCATCTTAGTAATCATGTGAGCCATGACTAATCAGAACTATGAATCATGAAGGTCTATGTAATATTCATAGGAATCTTCATCATTAGAAGATGCGGAAGTCTCATTTGGATCTTTGTAAATTGTTTTAAAATAAGAGATCTTTTCTTTACCCTTACCTTCATATCTTTTTCAATGTTCATGTGGTATAATTACTTTGGTTACAACTTTAACCATCTTATCCTTAATGTCCTTGAGAGTGTTGATCATCTTTTCATCCATCATTTTTCAAAAGTTTATCAAGGCCTTGTTTTTTTTGACCTAATCTTGTATTAGAGTCTTGATCGTGATAAAAGGTTTGGTGGTACCTTACAGGTATTTATCTTTCTTTCTATATGTTTATTAATGATTGTTCTCCTTCATGGACTATTGCTTTTGCCACTCATTCTTTATACTTGATATGGTGTTTAAGAGTGCTTTGATTTGGGCCATGAATTTCTTGTGTATCTAGCCTATCATATACATATCCACATGGTCTCTTTTTTCATGCCTTAGCTCTTTTACAATATGCATAAACTACTTTCTTTAGCTAAAATCATGGTTCATACAGTGATGAATAGTTTTCATAAACCTCTCCATGGCAATGTCAAGATGTTTATAGGATTTTTATCTTTATCCAACAATCTTCTTCCAAATGTTTAAAATTCTAACATAGGTCTAAAATTTTATATAGAATATTTTGACCATGTCTACTTATCATAGAATT